>QYTT01086196.1:2375-25215 GCA_006980735.1 Dasypogon diadema
AGCCCAATAACAATTTTTATAATCAAAAGCAAAATCTAATATTAAGTTAATTCGTCATCTATCAGTTTACAGTTCTTAGTTGAATGTAAATTAAAAATTAAATCCTAAGTTGCTGCAATAAATTGGTGCCGCAGCGGAGCCAAAGGAGTGCAAAGGGTTAATACTACAAATTCATCAACAGAAGAAGCACACTGTATATGAGAAAGGAGAGAATTCCAAAGACGAGTCACCTGGATAAAGTAAGATCTCTCATTAGTGAAAGTATTAAAGACAGGTGCACGTAACCTGCGTCCTTTCGGTGACCGCAAAAACTGCAAATAGTTAAATAAATATTTAGGTTCCTTGGTTAATATTACATTTAACAGAAAAATCAAAGATATTTTCGATTTAAAAATGTGCCAAGAGGGCAAAATGGATGATCCAAAAGGTAGCACATGCCCTGATCGGCATAGCCCAAAAACAAACCGTATGCAATCATTAAAAGCGACATTCAAGCTACGTTTGCACAAAGAGTCAAGTTTAGGAAAAACCAAGCTTCCATAACTAAAAAGAGGCAGCAAAAGCTTCTTTACAAATTTTATGCGTAAACTGAAAAGCAGATTTTTAGCTGACAGCCATAGTCTACGCAATCTACCATATATTTTAACAAGAATGGCCCTGATCTGGTCACAATATGTTAGATGACTGTTGATCTTTACTCCTAAATTAGATACACAGTTCACAAACGTTATTAAAATATTATTAAGCATTCTAGGGGGAAAATCATTCAGATCAGGGGATCCGTTATATATGACCATATACTGGACCATTTGTAAATTTCATCTAGGTCAGCATTAACCCTGGAGAGGCAATCCTCAAATAACCCGAGGGGTCCGCTTAAATATAGTTGCACATTGTCCGCGTAGAGATGTAGGGTAACATCATGTACAGTTTCACAAATATCATTAATATATAGACTAAAAAGAAGAGGACCTAGATGTAGGCACCATAGCATTGAACAAACATTTGTAATGCATAAAAATATTCATGTTACGTGGTAATAAATTATATATTGCCATTAATGGGAGAAGAAAAGAAATCGTTTAATACATTTCCATCTGTTTGACCGTCAGTCTCTCTGTCTGTGGCGTCGACCGTTCTTACAGTTACTTTGCCTACTGCTGAATACTGCATTTGTAGGGTTTATTTCGCCGCGAGCAAAGCAACCTGGCGATTTCGGATTAAGGCAGAAACACAATTCCGGCTTTTTCAGCCAGCGTTCTGCCAGCTTGCAGCTTTATCGCTGCCGAAAAAGCTCTCTGAAACAAATTAGCAGCTTGTAATTGACATTTATTAAGTGAAGGGAGAATTTTGTGTAAGAAGAAGATATAATGACACTCGCCGGCTGAAATTTTCAACTTTGAGCAAAGCTGTAACCAGCTTGAAGCTAGCTGTAAAGCTAAAGCTACAATTTTGTGTTGCCGTATTTGGTTTATATTGGTTCAAAGCTCAAGCTGGCTGAAAAGCTGTAATTGTGTTTCTGCCTTTAAGTAGTAGGCGCGTTTTATTTGCACTGCTTTTGTTTTTCCCTGCTCGTCAGTCAAGTTGTTCAGTTTACAATTTCAAGTTCTTTAAAGGCCAATTTACATAGCAGCAACATGTTTTTTTACTGAAAACCTGAACGAGATGGTTTTATTGATTGATGATATGTGTAAAAAAAGGACAAAGAATGAAGGGGAAAGAAAAATTCAATTCCAGCGGGGATACTGACATTTTAGCTCGTAAAATTTTGTTGGCATATGTTTTGTCTTTTTTCGTATTTTATCATGTTAGCTTTATCTATCCCACTCGCACTGTTTGCTTACAATGTTGCAGTAATGTAAATTGGCCTGAAAGGTGCACGTCCATTATCAATTCGTGGTCAATATGGCTTGTTATCTACACAAGCGACTTCTCAACTATTTTTTAAACTTGCCCAAGAATTTTGTAATCAAATCTACACAACAATGTTTGAACTTGAACAAATAAATTGTCTCTTTTCATTCAAATTATTGCATAATATTGATGTGCGGAAACTGAGAATCGAATACTAAGGATACCATATATACTTATCATTTCTGGTACTCGATACCTAGGCTGAAAAGTATTCTATACTTAGCATCCATTTTGCACTGCAGGTGCAATGAAATTTCTTTAAGAATTAAAAACGGCTGCTTCGAAAATGCAGATGGAAAGTATATCGTCAGATTTAGTTCCTCAAACAGCAAATTGATTGATAGATGTTTTATTTTGGGATGAATTCAAAATTACAGTTGCTTCAACTTAACGAATCCCATGTATATAGAAAGTTGAATCCTTTGAAGTGGTGGCAGATCTGCTATGTAAATTCCCAGCAGTTGTAAGGACAACAGAAATTCTGACTGAAATAAATCTTCTTTCAAAATTGATCATCAACTTCCTTCCCAACGATGCAAGAGTGACTCAGCGTCAAAAGGCCCAGCGCCCATTTTGGAAACTCCGCAATAGCTCACTCAACGACTTTGCAGGTGAAGATAGGCCGAATTCCTTCTACAGTCGCCTGGAAGAAGCTTCCATCTTCCCGAACTAAAGTGTGAGTTTCTGCAGCCATTCAACTGAATTGATTTAAGTGAAGAGGCTGAAGAGCAAGTTTATTTTGTGCCGGAGTTTTCTAAGGCCTTTCTTCCTGGTCGAAGCTCGACGGTTGCGGCGGCAACACTCTTCAACATCCTTTGAGGCCTCAGTTTCTTGGGACAGAAGTCGACAAGTCTTGTCCGTTTCATTTTTTTTGTTTGGTGTAAGATGTTGGCGTTGATGAATTGATTCGCAGATGAAGTTGTTTTTGGTTGAGAGTTGTGTTCCTTGTTAAGATTAACGTTCATTTTGTTGTGCCATAGTTGGTTGGTTTTATTTTAGAGATTTTTTTTTGTATTTATACATATACAGTCGAACCTGGATAAGTGATACCTGGGTATGTGGAAAACCTTCCGTCACTTGCCTACCACAAATACTCTTTAAATTGAACTTCTGAACTTCTTTAAATGGGACTATGTTTCGACGGTTTCACCTCCATAAGTGAAATTGTATTCAATATTACTTCTAGAAATGGAAACATCTTTATTTATACTTCAGCTTTAAAAAAGGAAACTATTAAGAAAGCGTTACATTGCATTGGTTTAATTCCTTTTTCATAGAAACCTCTTTAAGTGAAACTCTGTTTCCAATTCCCTGGATAACTGGAAAACTGGGCAATTGAATAAAAGAAAGGTCGCTATAGATTCCACTTATACAGGTTCGACTATATATATATAGCAATTTCCTCCATTCTTTCGAGGCAATTGTTTTTTTGTTATGAACAGCTATGTTTTTGTTCTCTTAATGGAAAATGTTTTTTGGATAATTTTGTATATATATTTATTATATTACGTTTCTTTCTTTGATATCACTTATTGACGTGTGTCTCCTCTTCCTTGTTTTTTGTGAAAATTTATGTCATGGCGAAGGAGTCAAGGGATGGGATTGTCTCGATAGTGCCATTTTGGTTTGGTACTTCCAGCTGGAATCACAATTTTCTTTGGCCCAAATAACTCAAGAGTCAACTAAATTTTGCTATTTAGTAAGTGCTTTAGACGAATCTTTATATGTCGTCAGTGATTTGATCGCTAATCCTGACGATCGCAATAAATATACAGTTTTCAGGAATGCCATTATGGAGCATCTGGGTGATTCTAAGGACTCGAACTTTAAACAATTATTAGGAGGTTTGCAGCTGGGACTGGGAGGCGCAATTGTTGTAGATCGAAGGTCTGTATTCTACTCTCTATATTTTTACAAAAGTACGTCTGGTTTATATTTAATTGCCTACGTCTAAAACGGTTACATGAACTTATATTATCAAATCAACAAAAATCAATTATACCAATGCACAATAAATATTGAGTCATTCATAAAATGCATATAGACTGCAAGCCATTCATACTCATATTATTCACACCCGTTCTTTCCACAACCTTATTCCCTTTTCCTATGTTCAGTGCATGGCGCTACTCGGGCGGCATCAATGCAATAATGATTCAAAATTGTTGAGTGAACTTTCTGTTTACATTGAGTTAATTGATACTGAGTTCAAAGTTGTGTGTGGAATTTGATCAACCCATCAAAACGTGCTTCATAATAATGTTTCCGGCAATGACATGCATCTGTTACATTGTTTTTTTTTTGGAATCGCATTTTGTATTGACCTCTTGATAATCTCAGAAAGCATCGTTTTTTATTGTTTCACTTTGAATTTTCACTTGGTCAGACAATTTATCTATTGACCTGTAAACTGTTCTAATTATAATAAGAAGTGTTTAGGTTGTTTTCGTTATTTTATTTATTAATAGGCTCTTCAATCACAACCTCTTCATTTTGATTTTCAGCGGATTGTAAAATATTTGCTACTTGAATATTCATGAGAGGAGTTCACCAAAAACTCTCGTATCTTATAACCCGTCAGTACATTTTCTTAAATCGAGAAGACTTATAACTTTTTCTCCAGTTGGGTTAAATTTAATTTCTTGTTTCTGGCCTCTACCTGTACCTATCACTTCTTTTTTATTTGCAGTTATTTTCGTCCGGATAAAATAATAATGCGTTAATGAGGAATTGTAGTCACGTCAGACCTAAAATATCTTTTTTATTCTAATCAAAACAAATTTTGTACTAAAAGTTTACTTTCCGCTTCTTTTTCAGGTGGCCCTAAATTGTTCAACTCCACTTTACACTCATCCCAAAATTTCTTGATTTCTTCGGACGCAAGTTTGGTAAAATTCCAGCAATAGGTATCTGGATTTGTTTTCATTTTATCAACAAAATGTTGATATTGCTCCAGATTTGTCTCTTTTCGCCCGGCGCACAGTATGAGGCTAAATTTGAAAAAAGTTTGAAAAAATATGAAAACCTATTCCGATTTGCACAGAAACATGTATTCCAGGGTTTTTGGGGTTGCTAATTACGAATCCGAAATCAAAATTACAAAATTCAAAATGAGGGACCTGTATTTTGAAAATAAGTCCGATTTAGAGAAAACGTGGTGTCATAGGGTTTTTCAGGTTGCTGATAACGAATCCGAAGTCAAAATTACAGAATCAAAATGGCGCGCAGTGTGATGGCAAGGTCACTTCAAATTCGGAAAAAAATCGAAAAAAACGGTTTATGGGCATAGTACATATCTATAGAGCTACTTCCGCGGAAGTTGAAGTAATTGTTATACAATTTTCCTCAGGGTAACAAGACTTTTACGCAGCTTGCACTACTTTATATGGCGGAAAGCGTTCTAGGTCTTTCGATCTGATGACGTTATACTGATGAGTTGTAAGTTGCACCTTTACTAAAGTTTATAACGCCTCTTCTCCAGATATTTTCCTCTTAAGAGCCTCTTGTGATGCATAATAAGCTTGTCGATACTTCTCCGCTCGTTTAGGTGAAGGCACACTATCTTGCACAAGTTTTGAGGCAATCGAAAGTCCTGAAGCCTACAATTTCATTTTCGTTGCATATGCTACCTCTGATAGTGAAGTATTTTTTTCGAAATTCTTCTATTTTTAAGCGTTTGCTTCGATCAGATACCTTGTCAAAAGGCAAAGTCGGGAGTCCTCCACGTTTAATGGTTTTGCAGGAATACTGTCATAAAATTTCAAATCCAATTGATTCTTCTAGCCAAACTTTGTTTTGCAGTAGAAACCTGGATTCTATTCTGCAAGCTTTTGCCCATTTTTTCTTAAATAGAGCCGTAAAATGTGAAATTTTACTATAAAGTTTTTTTGTCTCATTCTGTTCTTACCTCACAATTTCGCATTTTATTATATAACTCGATGCATTTCTAGAATATGCCTCGAAAACTAGAAACTAAAGCAATTAAAACACTTCATCTATATTAAGTAATTAAAACTGATATTACCTTTTAGACTTAAAAATGAATTAAAAAAAAGAGCAAACATGAGCAAAAATAGTAGCCTCGATATTCATCTAGATAAGTTGCAAAACAATTGTACACAAAAAGTTTCATTGGGACGCTGTGGGGAGTAAACTAATACTTTAAATGATTTCAAAAAATCGCGGTTTCTTATACGTGTGTAGCGGTTAGCTACATTTAGTTTTTGTAATAAATTACTTTTTATCTAATTTTTATATTTATCTCTTAATAAAAGTAATGTCTATATAGCTTTAGAGAAACACTCAGAAAAAATGAAAAATGATTTATCATAGACACACAACTACTTTGCAGAAAACTTACAGAGAAATTGAGAATACATTGAAATTTATAAAATTTTTGAGGTGTCAGGAAAAGGATTGAGAAATAAAATTTTGTTCGAGTCCTTAAGTCGTGTTGCTAGGAAAAGTGTTCAATTAAAGATTTTTCAATGTATTTTTAAAAAGCAACGATTGGCCAATTATTCCGTGTTGTGCTGTAAGGTAATTTTGACAAGGCGAAAGAAAGTAGCTGTTGCCGTCAAATACGTGGTTCTGCATATTTTTAATTTTATTTTATTTTTTAACACCTCAACTATTATCTTTTTTTCAGACGTTTACTCTTTCTCTACGGTATTCTACATGGAATTTTTCTGTGTAAAAATAAATTTTTGAATAATAATAATAATGAGTTTCCCTTCTAGCCCAGAAGACGCACTTCTCAGCAAGAGGCCGAGAACCATTTACCTATCTCCGCGAAAGCGTTCACACATGTCATTAGAAATGTGTTAAGACAGGTAATTAGTCACTAATGTTAGTTTCAGACAAAATCACAAAGCCACCTTAAGATGGTTTTTTAAAACATCCTTAGACGCACCCAAGTCAAAATGTTCCCCAACGCGGTTGACCGCCATATACATGCGGTTAATAGGCTCATGCTTACCGTAATTAGTTCTAGATGAGTTAACATGCAAAAGGGGAACGCCTCTCAAATTGCGATCATTAACCCGAAAGGTCACCCTGCCCCGAAGCTCTACAGAGTCAATGCAGGCGTTAAGGAGCTGGTGAATAAAAACTATATCGGCAACACTTCGTCGTTTTTCCGAGGAAGACAGGCCAACCAGCTTAAGACACTCATGATAAGGCGGAAAAATCATAGGGTCATTCCAAGGTAGATCCCCAAGCGCAAATCGAACGAACCTGCGCTGAACAGACTCGATACGACCACTGTGGATAGCATAGAAGGGATTCCATATCTGGGATGCGTGTTCAAGCAGTGGCCTGAGAAACGAGGTATATAACAGCATAATTAATATGGGAAACAAAATCGAGTTTCGGATCCAGCTTCACGCCCAGGTCATTATAACTAACCCAACGCGCGGAATGCTGTTTGCGGCGAATGCGTAGTTATAACGGATAGAATCGCGTCGTCTAATGAACGACATGACCTCACACTTATTTATGTTGAGTTCCAAGTTATTGTGCCCACACCAAGAATGAAAGACATCCAAGTCCGCCTGGAGAGAAGCGCAGTCATCAATATCACTAATAGAAGAAAAAATCTTTATATTGTCGGCATATATCAAAACATTGGAATGCCATCAATGGAAAGAATAAAAATAGCAAAAATGCTGAACGGAATTCCGTTCGAAGTCTATACTAGGCTTAACGTAGTAGGAGGTCCAAATTTTGACCCAGTGGTCAGTGATTTCCTGAAGGTTATCAACCACTAATTTAGAGCTAACTTTCATAAGTACTGCATAAATCATGTATCTAATATGTGCTGCACCTTATGAAAACAGTTAAAAGTAGAACTATTATTGATTTTGCTAATCATATAGTTTTATAATATTTTTTGCAATCGCCATTCAAAAATCTAATACTGTAGAAACAAACGTTTACTAAAAACAAGGACTGCTTCTATTGCATTAATATATTGAACTTGTTCAGTTGGCGACAGTGAGTCTGTGAAACACTGCATTACTGCTAGTTCAATAAATATGCTTAGACAGAAAGATACAAAGTAACAAAAATATTACGTCATAGCGGAAACAAAATAAAACTGCTAAAAATGCAATCTACTTGAATTATGATACTGTCCTTAGATTCAGATATCAAAAGCGATATTGACCCCTGATAATAAAACAAATCATTACCGTCTTCATTTACTAATAATTTATGGAAATATAGTCGTTATGAAGTCATGCAGACATGTCGCCCGATAATATAAAATAGTTAACACCAGATTAACGCTAAACAGAAAAAAAAACTAAACACGATAAAATGCAAATCACCGCAGATAAGTACTCAAGTAACAAGAAAAAAGGCAATATCTACGTGTATAATAGTAATTGGTTATGTTTGCTATTCAAATGAAATCATCTGAATTTTATATAAATCTCAGTTTTTATGTCCGTGATTTTAATGCAATGCAAATTTCCTGCTGTTTTGAAGTTATGCAAATTTGTATTCTTCTCGGTCTCTTCTAAAATTTAACAGGAAATGATGAAAAGAGAAGTTTAATAGGAAGTAATTCCCAGAAACTAGGACAGAAAGTCTATAAATGTGAAATTTTGTGAATTATAGTTCAAAATATTTTGAAGAGCTGAATCGATTTGCGAAAAATGTTTTTGAAGTTAGTGCTTGTACTTGTTTCGTTTTGTTCTGCAGTCGAATTACGTAAGTGCCTTTAATACATGCTTTTAAAATTTGTTATACTAAAGAAACTAAAGTTTCCGATTTTATACATATTTCGAAACACCCGCGTACACGAACATTTAAGAAATACATTTGCTAATTATATATAAACTTAAAAAGGGGAACTTCATGTATTTCTGTACATATTCGCGAATAAGTGTTTGCAAATTTTGGTGTTCTTTCTTTCATTTGTGTATATGAGTTCTCTACACAAACTTCATTAGAAGTTCGGAATTCGAACAATAATCACAGAAACAAAATTATTTAGATAACAAATTTGATAATTACTCAGAAATTATAATGTTCTTCCGAATTCTCTTCCCATCATGTGTGGAGTGCCTCAGGGGTCGGTTTTAGGGCCTTTACTCTTTAGTTTGTTTAAAAATGAACTTCCGTCCGTGGTCGAGCATTCTCGTGTCCATCTATATGCCGCTTGGTCACTTGCTTAACCTTAATAAGTTACAATGTATTGTTTTTTATAATGGTCCCCTTCATGAAATTGATATTTCACCCATTATTCTTAATGGTTTTACAATGCCCATAGTTAATAAGGTAGTTAATCTGGGTATTACTCTAAATAGTAAGATGAAGTGCTGTGACCATGTCAACGCAACACTTGGCAAGATTTATGCAGGATTACGTAGTCTTCGGCTTGTAGCTGATGTTCTTTCCACTGTGGTGCGGAAAAAACTTAACTTAGCGTTAATTATCCCTTACATTACTTATGGCAGTATGACCTGCCTCAAGTTAAATAGTTAGTGTGAGCGGAGAGAGCAAATTTGGTCTACGTCGATTTGATCATGTCTCATTATACAGGAATCAGTTGCTTGGTTGTTCTTTGGTGTCTTATTTACAGGGCAGGGCATTGTTATGGCTGCATACCGGTAGGCCTGAATACCTCAGAGATCTTTCCCAATTTTCAATCTCATTACGATGTTGTGTTCTCCCGACATGTTGTGGGAAGATCTTACCCTGTCCAAATTGCTCACTTGTGGAACAGTCTACCACGTTCCGTTCAAAATGTGGGGTCTGTCGGCGGGTTCAGCTGGCTTGTAAGGATATATTTTGAATAATGGATTGTATTTGACTGAGGCAGCCACCCAGGGGGTATGGTCTTCTATTGCTAATGATTTTTATTTTTTGTATTGGATTTGATCTCTGTAATTTTTATTTTTTTTATTTTTATTTATTGTTTCCTTATTTGATTCTTATTAATATTTATTTTTGATTTTGTTCTTTGAATTCTAATTCCGTATGTTTAATTGCACTGAAAAAGATTATATGTCTTGTGTGCTTTTTCCGGGAGTAAATAATAATAATAAATAATATTCTTTTATTTATTTTGGCTCCGTTAGAGTTTCCCCGATTATCATTTGAGGAACTGGATTCGCTTTTCACTCCTTCGACCTAACTTCGTCTACTGTCATTTGCCCTCGTCTGAATATTTCGATTGCTTTTGTAAAATAATCGTTAATTGTGGAAATAGCGCATTTTAGATTTTGAA
This sequence comes from Dasypogon diadema, assembly GCA_006980735.1. Classification (NCBI taxonomy): domain Eukaryota; kingdom Metazoa; phylum Arthropoda; class Insecta; order Diptera; family Asilidae; genus Dasypogon; species Dasypogon diadema. The sequence continues at coordinate 12,526 of QYTT01086196.1, forward strand.
AAAAAATCCAAATTTTCTTGAGATCTTGCACACTATAAAAATCAAATGTCATGTTGTATTAGCCCGAAACACATGAAATGTGACTCATTTTAAAGCATAAGCTTCAAGGTACCCTCAAAAGATAAGCCTGAGAAAATAGCAATACAAAAGGGATCAAAAGGACATCGTGGTATCCTTCATCCTTGAATAATTCTGTAGGCAAATGAATATAAAATAACTTTTTATATCGAACTTGTGAAAATACGAGCAAACTTTAACTTAAAAAAAAATCTATCGAATAAATAATTTTGACACTCCATGTATTTTTTTATTAAAATAAATGCTCACAAATGAGCAGGTTTCAATACAATCTCCTAATAATAAAAACAAATCATTTTTCATGCTTAATAAATAAAGTGTTTTATTTTAATGAATAATGCGATTAGATATTGTATCTTCTTTTTTCATATATCATGGTTCATTATTGTCAACTATGCTCACTACATTCCGATAGAAAGCAATGTCGCTATTCTTGCTGGAAAGCTGTTGACTATTATCTGAACGGCATGTTTTGTCTAAATTCGAAGCAGTTAATGTTGATTTTCTGTGTTGTTTCCTACCACTTTTAGTATCTCACTTCATAGAATGAGGGTCCCGATGTTGGTATCATTTGATACAAAATCTACTGGAGAATTTTGCAGGCGCATTCCATGGTTACGTGTGGGACATTTGCATACTATTTTTTGGAGTTTATTAAGATCAGTTAAACCCCAACTTCAGAATGTTTTCTTTCAAAAGTTATAAACAAATTCCTAAACGTTACGTGTGGGACAATTAAAAAGACATGTTCACACTATATCTCGAACATATTTTGAATATTCTGCGAATTGTGACATTGTATATCTCTCTACTTTTGGTGATATAAAGTTAGAAAGATATAAATTAAAAAGTATTAGAAGAAATCATATTTAGAATTCTGAATGGCGAAACTTTATGGCTTTTAATTTTGTTACGTGTGGGACTGCTACATTACGTGTGGGACATTGTGTGAAATATTGGTAAGTTCCTCTTGTTTTAGAAAGTCACAACACCTTTCATACAAGTTTTCTAAATACTTTAATTTAAAAAAAAACTAACAAATTCCTAATTTCTTGAAATTAAATCTTAAAATTGATAATTCTTTTCAAAGTGAGTCCTCCGATAAGGCCTCCACCTTACATTGAAGTTCTACTGCATCTTATAATATTTGCGTTCTATGAATTGGATGATTCTTGTAGCATTTAATGAGGAATTTAACTTCTTTTTTTAACATCAAATTTGAGAAATTTATTTTAAGTATTAATTTACTAAAAAGCTAAGACGTTTATAAACCTTGTAGTAATAATTCATTTAAATAAATTTTTGCATGGGTTCGACTTCTGCAAAGAGCGCGGTGATTTATCTGGATACCAATGGTTGAGGCAATTCTACTAACGAGAATTCTCCTTGCGAAACCAATGGGATGTTGCACAGTACAAATTTTATGCCCAAAAACTGGCTTATTTGCAACATTTGTCAGGTTAAAAATTCCCAATCTCCTTACGCCTAAGCTGTGCTGTGTACATCATAGAGCTGTCCCCTGAGCTTAGGCGAAACCTTAAAAAGATCCATCGCGGCAGGTGATATTTGTCCTTTCAGCCGTTTTAATCTTTTGGGCTCTTCAGACAAGATTTGCCAAGGCAATAGAGCAAGTTTAGCAAAATTCAGAGTCGAAAGGTAAAATTATTCAGTACAAATGTTACTTCTGAAAACTATTTTCCCGCTCAATGTCACCTATCACTTTTTACTAAATACAATATTTATGTGCATTTCAAATATAATATAATTTGTTCACAATAAGACTTAATATTGTTATTATCTTGTTTTTCTTCTTGTAATTGCATTTCCGGAAGACAGTTAGAAAATGTAAAATTAATATTAATAGGATTATCAATTTTTAATTATTAATAAATACCAGTTTCCTGTTGTGAAATTGAAAATATTATAATCTCCGGCAAATCTAATTGTCGAGAGCGCGGACTCTATAACATTGACGACGAACTTAATTAGATCAGCCCAGTATGTTTATCATTGCAGAGTTGCTGTAGAAGTTGGAGTTGTGTTTCTGTAAAACTGCATAATTCAAGAATTTTTTGCATGACTTACTTCGTTTACATTGTAACTAAATAAAATAACTGATAGAAAATAGCTGTAATTAAAAACTAGTAGAAACAAATAATAATACAATGTTAAACTTGCCAAATAATTATGTTCCCTCTTCTTTTTTGAAATAGAGATTCAATAGAGATTTTTACCAGATGCTCTTCGTTTAAAATGTCTAAGACTTTAAAATACTCAAAAGAAACAAGAAGATAGAATCTTTGTCTTCACAATGTCTACATTGTTTTGTAATCCAAAAAAAAACTAACCTGCTCATAGAAGGAGACAGAAAATTGAGTAGTATGATAGTTCACAACTGTCCGAATTGCCCATTAGATGAAAGAAAAATTTTCAAATCTACATTACGTAAATTATGATCCATTTGTGGAATATGAAAATCTATAGTGTCATGAAAACTTACTTTTATGTTGCAATTATTGATTTCAAGAAAATATGAAAGTTCACTGATGTTTTTTTTATTACTTAAACAAGAAATAAGTTACTGCAAAGTTGAAAAAAAAGTAGTAAGAAGAAATTGAATTGAACAGTTCGTGCGATTTGAAGTGTTAACACGAGCAGACGTTTAAGCTAGAAAAAGATTTTGAGGAAAAAATTGAAATAAATAAAATCCCTCAAGTCTCTTATTATAATATAGTACGTTAACAACCTTATTATCCTATCTAATCGTATGTAATGTTTATCTTTTCTTTTCTTTGACCAATTGATCCATAATTGATGGGAGACCCTGTATCACAGATTGCAAAACCATTGAATTCATTAAAGTTGATCTTCTTTGGGAACATTTTCAAGAATAGGAAAATAAATGATTCTTTTGGGTTCCGCACCCGCAAGTGGAGGATGTAAATATCAATAGTATAATACTATGTTATACTCACTAGATTTCTCGCTTAAGCTTTCAAAATAAATAGTACAATTTCGGCATTTTCAAGTTATACGAAGCGGACTAGGGTTGATACTCGGGGAAATTAAGCTATTTAAATCAGTAAGTCCCTAAAATTGTTTTCACCAAAACATATCCATTCCATTTAGGTTATATTTGAAGATCTTATCTTTAACGCTTATCAATGGTGAAGTATCGCAGGGCTCCATACTGTTGCCCACTCCATTAATCCATACTTTCCCCTTCTCTCCCCTTCATACACAGTTTTCTAGACGGCAACACCCTTGATTTCGCGTGCTCAATTAAATAATTGTTGACTCTGATTAACACACAAACGCTAGAGATAATAATCGATGGGGATGGTCCCCTTTCTTCTGACCCAGCAGTGATTAACTCCGGCGTTCCTTTGAGAGTTCTGTCACCTAGCGTCCCTCCGGCTCCGGCCCTTGGCAGATTTCATAAGCCATCGCATTAACTCGCTTATGTCTCTGCGTGCTCGCCTCTGTCTCTCCGGGTGGTTCTAGGAGCATCCCTGGATGGACAAGCCCCTGTGTTGCGAGCAAGTATCGCGCATGTGTTGTCCGGGCCGACGCAAGTCCCGATGCCTGATGGAGTTTCGACTGGGGTAGATCTGCTGAGGGTTGTACATCGGCCCAGGGTGTATTTTGTCTCCCGACTTGAGCCTACTATTTCGGTTGTAGACGTTGTAAGGTACCAATTAACTGTGAACATATTAATTCTCACCGTTCGCACAGACTGGTGTCCTCCTTTAAATTGACAACAACTCCGGCTATATTTGATTTAATTTTTTCTCCAGATTTCTAGTAGGATGGCACCGCCGCGCGTGAATTTTTACAAAGAAAAAGGCCACCACGTTTTTTTGACTCCAATACAAAAGACTGTAATAGGAACGTTCTCCCTAACTAACTAATTGACTAAAACTAAAGACATATTGCAATTCTCTCTCTCAATCTGTTTTGACGTCATTGCTTTGACGGAGGCTTGCCTGCATTATGGTTTTTATGATGTGGAACTTACCATATCATACCAAATTTTTCGTACATTGTCTCCAATGCACTGATGGTGGCGTGCTGATAGTACCCAAACTGCACCCCCTTAGTGCTTCCCACTTTCTCATCTAAAATTAACATAGAACTTAAGATCTCTTTTGCGGGATAAAACTTCTATCTTCCTTGTTGTAATATTCCACCTAGTGCGCTCAACTATTTTACAATTAATAAATAAATATTTTAACTTAACTACCCACTCGTTCGCCGATTCGTTTTCCAATTTTTTTGTTGCATAAAATTTCAAAGCAACAATATTTTACTGACATGGCTGCCAACCTAATACTTATGCTAATTTGAAGGATGGTTCACAACCTCCAACACTGACTCTTCGGAGTTCCTGGGCAGGGCGTCTTTTAGAGCTAATAGCTACAATTTGAGGGGTGTCCTTCCTTTGTATATTAACTTCTCCAGAACTAACTACGGTACTCATAAGCCTACAATCGCGTTCTTCGACTTGAATGTGCCCAAGAATATTCTAAAAAATCGTCTTTTTCTTATCTTGTGATTCTTTGACTGAGTGTTAATGACATTAAATTAATTTTTTGTCCTCGTATTTGTTTTAACCCTTACCCTGCTAACAATTTACATGTGTTGCGTGCCGGTGTGGGAGCCTAATCTGAACACGTTTCTATTTGAAATGTGTGAAAGCTTATGCGGAGATAAATAAATGGTTCTCAGCTACCCGCTGAGAAGTCCGCCTTCTGGGCTAAGAAGAGAAAGTTATTATTATAATTATTTTTTTACTTACATGTAATGTTCAATAGAGGTAATATACGTCACAATAAAGTTATTTAACAAATCGGGAGTTAAGTGAAAAAATTTAAACAACTTCGAAACTATCAAAACTTGCCAAACATACATAGGAGTTATTTCGGTAGGTATTGGCGCCTTTATCTTTCTGCTCTCTTTGATCCATGATTAGTGCCCCTGAATATTTGTATTGGAGGTCGGAATACTAAGATATCAGGACAATTATCCATATTTATTTCTAATCAAGCAAATAAACTATTTAAATCTTACCTTTTTATTTTCAGCTTCTGATATAAAGCGGTGTAAAGCTGGACACATTGATTGTATCACACAAGCTGCTACTCAGTTTCTAATATCGATGTCAAATGGACGTGAGGATCTTGGTATTCCTCCATATGATCCATACAATGTTTCATCCCTAACAGTAAATCATGAGACCCCAACTATTAATTTAAAATTGGATTTGAAAAACATAACATTCCAAGGGATATCTCAAATCAACTTCACTAAGGCTGTGTAAGTAATAAATTAGTAAAAAGTATAAATTATTATTAATAAAATTACATAAATACAGCGGAAATTTCATGTAATTTTAAAATTAAATAAGAAAAAGTTATTAGGAGAACATTTAACTGAAGTAAATACTGCCATGATTAACTCAAACATTTTTGAGAGAAGATAGAAGAGGTTCAAACAAGATATCCCACGAGATTTACTCTAAAATGCTGATGGCTGCGACTCTGCTCACAACATGATTCTGCACATCAATGAGTTAGAGAAAAATGTTTTAACACGAATCTAAGCAGAACTTCATACTGGACCACGGAAATTGTAAGGATGTGGGTAAATTCAAATAACTTGGAACACATTTTAATTGCGTTAAGGATATTTTGAAGAATTAAGGCCTATCAATTAATGTTCACTATGGTAACTTATCGTTATCTCAATTAAAAAATATTTCCTCCATCCACTTGCCATGCCTTCATCAAGTACCACTTTTTTAGTAATTCTATCGCAAAAATTAGAATGCTCCCGACGATTTACTTCCAGTGCGTGGAAAAAGGGCTTTTATCAGACTCCACAGCCAAGTGCAATCGAGACGTTCTTCATATCTCTGAAGGCCCTCTGGAAAATGTCACCTGCTTACCCACAGATCTGTCACCACAGAAGTTCCTTCTGTCCAAACATGCCTAGTCTCCTTTGAGCTTTCCTGGACATTCATGCTTCAAGCATAGTGCCTTGACTCACATTCCACCTTCTCCAGTGATTTTTTGAAGGTATCAGTTAAAGCCGGAGCGATGCTTTTCATTCCAAGAGAAAGTGGTCCAACCTGTAGAACGTTATCTATTCGACAAGACATGTCCTTGCCCAAAAATACTCGAACGAAAACTTCTCTCTCTCTCCCTTTTCCCTCTCTTCACCAACTTAGTGATATGTTTTTGTAGTTACTTGCGCAGATAAATCATCCTGCTCTTTGCAGGTATCGAACCCGCGCCCACAAGTCTGTAGACTTTGCTTGTCGTCGGCGTACTCCTTGATCAGCTCGTCGAAACCGAAACCCTACTATTTGTCGACGTCGTCAGTATTGCATTTCCAACCACATTATTACCACATCATACTTTCCACAAAAGCTTGGAAAAATGCTGCAGTAATTCCTACACCCAATATCCAACTAGCCCTTCAGATTTTTGCCCTATTAGCCTCTTATGCTTTCTCTCTAAAATCTTTGAAAGATTCTTATCTGACCAGCTTCTTTCGCATCTAAACCAGTACTCCTACTTATCCAAATGGAAGTTTGGATTCCGTTGATTGTTGATTTGTTATTCACTTTATTTGGGGAAGGTCGCTACAGATAAAAATTGAAGATTCGTTTTCGCAAAATTCCTCTACCACAAGGTGAGTATCTCAAGGTTATATCCTGGTCCCCTTATTATTTTGTCTTTATATTCATAATTTGCCGTCCGTGGTAAAGAGTTCACCATAATCTGCATTGGCTTCCCTATGTGTTGATAAAATTAATACCGTTCCGGAGGGATCCATAGATGGACAAAAGTTAACTTCTTAGAGTTAAATCATGACTTGACGTAACTTTTTGTGATCACATAAACTTTGTACTGGGAATAGTTTATGCAGCTTCCAGAAGGGATCACGAAGGTGTAACGACACTAGATTCATGACATTGACAGGTGAACGCTTATGTATTGTTATTATTATGAGAGGCCTCACACTGGTATTGTGACCGACGAAGATTTACTAACAATGGTTCCAGAGCATACCTAACAAAGGACAACCCTATCTGACACTCCGACGGAATGGGACAAGTGACAAAATCTACGCTTGATGCTTTATCAGAATATCAAAGTCCCTATAGACCCTTTAGAAGATCTCCAGCCACCTGAGCGGAAGCCTAAATGACTCGAGAGAAGCCAGAAGGTGCTCATGAGAGACACCGTCGAAAGTCTTCTTTTGAGATCATGGCAATTTGCATACCCACGCGCTTGTGGTAAGCAACCAAGTGCTTTGCCACTGCTATATTGTCAAAAATATTGCGGCCGGGCATACAAAAGGACTGATCCGGATGTATCACCAAAGCAATCACTGAGCCGAGTATCGCCTTTAGTGCTTTGCAGACTATTTTATAGTCCACATTGCACAGGGTTACTGGTCTCCAGTTCCCCATCCTCTATAAGTCCCCCTTCTCTAGAATCAGGCGCACAACTGGAGGGAAGGTCTGTTGGCCCTCAACCGCTGAATTAAAGACTTCCAGGTGATCAAGAATCAACAGATCCCTGAAACATATGAAAAATTCTGGAGTCAGGCCTCCCTCTAGTGTGAGAACTCGGTCCAGTGCATTTCTATCTTCCTCCAATATGGAGGGAACGTGACGAAGAAACTCATTCATGGACGAGGACGTTCTCTACGTCAGTGCGGAATATATGCGGAAATAATAGCCTCGAATATATTCCGCCAATTCATCTCTGTTAAGGAGGAGGTTAAGTAGTATATACAAAAATACACATATATTGAAAAAATTACACAAATCTAAAACAAAAGTTATGCAAAAACCCACATATAAATTGAGTATAAAGGACTCTAAAAGAACAATGGATAATAAGAATAAAAACATAGTTCTAACAAATTCTATTCCAAAAAAGTTCAAAAGTTAGAAATGGTAAAAGGTAAAATTTTCACAAGAATATTTAAAAGAAAATATTAAGTGCCAAACGTAAAAAGGGCCCCAGCCAAGTGAGAGCTCCAACAAAAGAACCGAAAATTTTGAATTGCCAAAGATAAAGATGACCTAAAGTGAACGATAAATTTATTAATAATGGAATAGTGTCCCGCGGGACCACCCTGCAGGATCACGCAAGACCACAAAATGCTCCCAGCATCAATCCAGCTTTGCCGGTCCAACAAGAGACCCATCCTTCCCGCGATGCCTGCAGCGCCACAAATCGGGGAGAAGCCCCGCGGATAAGTGCTGCAAACACCGCGGCGTACAGTACCAGTGAAAAACCAGTTTGCCGTCTTGCACGGTTATCACATGCAGTTGAATGTAACCTCCTTCGTTGCGCCTCTGCAACCTGGCAACAGAGAGAGACTTGAGGGCCCGCGTGTGTTCGCAGTACATGTTTGATATCCACTCTCCGCCCTCAAGCTATAGAGGCGCATCGTAGACTCCTCCAGCTTAAGAAAGATGCTGGCCAAGCAGTTTAACCCATGCAGGTCCTTGGCCCCAGCGGAAACCATGTTCTAGTGGTGCCATATGATCATGTTCTTTCATTGGGTGGTCATCGAAGTCGAAATCTATCACTGTGCAATCTCCTTGCTCTGCAATTATTATAGAGGGTATGATGCTCTGCAGAGATAAGATGCCTGTCAGAATATTCTGGCCAAGTAAATTCCACTTTAATAACACTCAGTAATGGTCATTTACGCGTATATTTGCATTGTCTACACTGCAGGGTAGGTAATGCGTAGACAATGTAGGTAATGTGTAGTTCGCGTAGACAATGTAAACTTTTGGTAGACACGCCTTATTCATGTGCTTGCGATATGTCACATCTAATTTAACAGATTTAAATAAACAGACATTTTTCTGGTCATTGGCATTTAAAAGAATTACTTTGACATTTTATTAAACCCAAGGGGGCAATACAGATGTTTCGATTAAATAACTACACTATATCTAGTTGTATAATTTTCCATACAAAATGTGACACTTTAACTGGGATTTATATGTTTGTGTACATATTTATTGGATATATTAATAGAGCTAAATTGGGCAGCTATTATTCTCACATTTCACACATGTAAAGCCATTTGAGAAACATAATTTTTTTCAAAAATTGTGATCGTGTTGTGGCAATAAAACAGGAAGTCCCTGTACGCTGTATATGAGCTTTCTGGTTGAGTCCGTTATTTTAGGGCTTTATAATTCCCAGAGTGGGACAGTAGACTTAAAGCACGGTTCCGCGATGCTTATTTCTCGTGCGCTTAGCGCATGCACAGCAGTGCGCGTTATAACACACGAAAGGCATTTTCGAATAGTTAACAAGAGTGTCAAAACGATGTTAAGTGCATAAGAGCCTAAAATATATTTCGCTATGTCTGTCTATTTTTAATATATATAATGCCTGCTTTTCCTTTAATCCACTGAACATTTTGTTCAGCCACTGTCAGTGTACGATTGTAAGAGCAAATGAGAAAGATGTACTGGTTGCAAAAATTGGTCCCATGATTCTTTAACGGAATGCTTTAGTATTCAAGACATTGCATGAAATAGCAAATTGATCAGTCCATTTACTAGAGATCAGTAGTAAAAACCGAAGACTTGAATGAGCCCAATTTCTATGGTCTACAGACTGCCAGGTTTTTACATTGAATTGCCATTTTGTAACGTTACTCTGCATATTTTGCTTTCAGAGCTTTTTAGTGGTGACAATTTTGCAATAAGTGATGTGAATGAACACTAACATGTAAAATAAACGCTGATTTTATTGCATTAAAAATTTCAAAAAACTTCATGTCTCGCTTCCAATTGGAATGATATCAAAACACTGTATATTCTTCCTCTGGCAAAGATTCAAGCTCCATTTATTCAGAGTGACGTCACGAAACATTGGTCAAATTCGATTTATCAATTTATTTGTGAGTTGAATATCAGAGTCGTCCAGATAGGACGCAGTATCTATTGTCTACATTATTTACATAGATTACATTGTCTACGTGAAATATTTTGATATAGACTACGCTATTATTTACGCGTCGACAGTGAGGTAATTTACGTTGTGTAGACAATTTGCCCATCACTGATAACACTTTCATTTTCACTTAATGAAGCACAAAAATCAGCTGCAATATTAATTGAAGATGCACAGAATTTTATGCTTTTATTGAGTAATTATTATTCTACTTACCCTGCACCCACTTGCTCAGAGATAACTTTCCTGGTTTAAATTTCTGCATTTTTGTGCGAAGTAACAAAAATAATGTTAATAAACCAAATAAAATTGAAGCACGTATGCAGTATACTTTGCTCTAATATTGGAATGTTCCTTTAATTTTCAAAATGGAATAGTTTGTGTCGAATATTTCAGTTCAGTTTTTATCCTTTTCTACTAACAAAGTTTTGAGAGATTGAAAACGGCTCACGTACTCCAACAGCTAGAACTTATTGCCCCTCTAGAGATCGAAAAAACTGAACGAAAGTTATTCATTTAAAATCAATTTTATTGTAAAGCAATAATCTTAAAGAAACTATATTGAAGCTATAATGTAATTCAACTTAATAAATGATGATAATGTGTGACAAATCAAAAAATTGCACTTCGGCCTCATTTAACCCGACACGTTTCATTTTTTACTTCCTTCTTATTTTACAGTCATTGTTATTTATATCACTTCGTGATATACAATATCGGTGATATGATAATTAGGAACATGCATGTAGAGAGTTTTACAGCTGCCAAGAATATAACACTAGACAAAAAACAATCTTTATGAATTAATACAACTTTTTTGTCACTTGTTCTTCCTCCTTAGGCGATTGTAAAACAGTTTTAAAGTATAGAAAGCTTTTAGTGTTCATGTATTCTAAAAGAGTAGATATAAAATTTTTTATTATTTTAATACAAATGAAATTCACATGTCGACTACTCTCGTCTATTACTCCGATTACTTGGAAATATTCATACGACTTCAATTTACAAGGTCAGTTATTATCGGTGTTTAATATTTTCCCATTTTTCAACACGTGTTTTCTACTTTAATTGCTCTTTTAAAAATCGGCAGAAATTTCAATTAATTTCGCATTTTTTTTATACCCTAGCTTTGAACGAACGTTTGTAACGCATAAAATTATTCATGATACACAGAAATAAACTACATTGTCATCAATGGGAGAAGAAAAAAATATCGTTTAATATACGTCCGTCTGTCTCTCCGCGCGTTATTTCGAGAATGCTTGAAGCTAGAGACGTGAAATTTGGTACACAAATATCTTATTCAAATTGAAAGACCAGTAGTTAAAATGCTGAAAATCTCCTGTTTAGAGTAGCTATATAAAACCTTTAGCTATATCAAAGAAAAAAATCCATATTTTCCTTTTTGCAACGATAACGCTTCGAAGTTGATGGATGGAGTTCGACAGACAAGCAATTCAAATTCAAATAATTTATTATCAAGGTGTTGAAGATAACAACCTCTTATATAGCACTACTCAATAGAAAATACAATTCAGGAATAATATAGCAGACAGAATAAAAAGAGAAAAGAAAAAAAGAAGAAAAAGCAATAATAATAATAATACTGAATAATAGGAAAAACAGAAGTAGAAGAATAATAAATAAAAAATAAAGACTAAAAACTAAAATTACAAATAAATTCAAGAAAGAAATTCAGATAATGACACGTGCAGCATTCACAAACACAACTACAATTCTAATGTCTTGATCAGCCTGCAGAACACCCCGCCGGACCCCTCAGTTTGAATGCAGCTAGGAAGAGAATTCCACCTTCGGGTAGCTTGAACAAAAAAAGAACGCTCGCCAAAGCGAGTATTATATCTTGGCATAAGGAGCCGAAGACCTCTGTTAGATCTCAAGAACCCTAACTTTTCGTATAGATATCCGGGCTCCTAGCATGTATCACTTTGTGAAGAAAAGCGAGCTCACGCCTTGCCAAATAAGTCCGAATGAATGTACCAATAAACGAATTGACGTTGTGGAAATGTGACTTCTTCTGGATAGGTTGTAAATATACCTAATGACATCATTAAATGCTACCGTTATTTTCTTCGCACATACAGAGTCCAAGTTGGGAAAGATCAGGCTACCATACACAAAGTGAGGTAACACGACTGACTTAGCTAACCTCATTTGTAATGCAGGAGATACACAAACCGAACTAATCCACAGCTGTCTTAAGCTACCATAGATCTTACCCAAGGTCGAACGAACATGATCGCAGCAACTAAAGTTGGAGTTCAGTTGAACACCCAAATTTTTCACGGAATGCACATAGTCAATAACGGCATTATCCAATATGACGGCTGGTAAGTCTCTTGTGTCTATGAAGTTCCTATAAATAGCTAAGCAGTTTGATCTGGATGGATTAAACGAGAGACCATTGGTTTAAGACCATTCGTGAACATATTGCAGGTCTTCATTTATTCGCACAACACAGTCCTCAATTAGCCCAATTGGACGAGTGACATACAATTGAACATCATCAGCATAAAGATGAATAGCATAATTTCGCACTGCTTTTGGTAGGTCATTTATGTACAGGCTGAACAAAAGTGGGCCAAGA
>QYTT01086197.1:21538-62682 GCA_006980735.1 Dasypogon diadema
TGCTTCCATTTTGTCCGTGGACCAAGTTGTGTGGTCCTCTAATATTATTTTAAGTGGTAAAGGGAAGTAGGTTAAGCAGAGCTTCTAAAGCTGTAGTGGCGCAGATTCTCCTTGCAGCCGTAGCTTCTAGGCGGGCTAAACTTTGAATTTTCCGTAGACCTATTTGCTTATATATTATATATATATGATATATACGATGGTGACTAATCTTTAGATGATTTCATGTAATTTTTTTTATTTATGCGCTGAATTTCCTTTTTCGTATGTACACCAAAATCGTAACATCAAATTCATCAAATATTTGTTACGTCAAATATTTTTTTACAATTAAATGTATATTACACCCTAACGCAGACTTTATTTGACCTTATTTACATAAGGAGTTTACTTCTGAACAACTCATGTTACTTGTATGTAACAAAGTTAAAACTGTGTAGAATATATATATCGCTTAGTCAACAAAATTTTTAAAAACTGTTTTCAGGTTCTTAAATGTTACATAATACATGTCGTTGACAACATGTCATGTAATAAAAGGTGATGTTATTCCAGAGGGCGGAATTTGTGGCGGTTTAGTTTAATAATAATGTACACGGTTTTATACATATTTTTAATTGCATGACTGTAGATTTCACTTGCAAAAATTTTCATTCATGCGTACATGAATTTCAGTCTTTTTTTTAAAGGTATTGTCTAAACTCAGGGGACAACCCTGTGATTTAACACAGTACAGCTTAGTCGGGAGGAAATTAGGCAAGAGGAAGATTGGAAAATTAACCTGACAAATGTTGCAAGCAAACCACAAATTTGTGCAACAATTACTGTGCCACATTCCAGCGGCTTCACAGGTACAATTAGCGCGATCCCACGCCAACTTTGCATATAAAGTGGATTAAGTTTACTGGGGATACTCCCCTCTAAAAACAATCATTGGGAACCTTACCGTTGGGTGGCGGCGAAACAGATAGTTTTATAATAATAATAAAAGTCATAGGGAGTTTTTGTGTACACAGGCTTGCCTATCTCCTTCCTTCACTGAAAGAAGTCATCACAGAAAACATAGTTATCTGTGAAGCTGTTGTATAACTATCACTACCATTTGTCTAATTTCTATCATTCCTTTTCTTATCTGTTCCATTAACATGAGAAAATTAATCCCATGGTGAGCACAGCTCTCTATAATTGAAAACCTACGTCGCATACCCATAAGATTGTTCATTTACTTCCATTCTTTCGTAACTTTATCTTTGTTACTTTGCTTAATATCTTTTCCCTTGCCTTCTGTGCAATTACACAGGGGATCTTACTTACTAGTACAAATAATTCTGCAAACATAAATTTCCAGAAAATATCTTAGAAATTATGATGCTATAACTAAAATTTCTGTAGACGGACGATGCTGTTGTAAACCACATAAAGAGGCCCACTCACCTCATGTCGGAATAAACAAAGCAAATTTTCCGTGTAATAATGTATTATCTCACATCGAAAGTGTTCCAGTGATTGTTCGCCTCATTATCTTAATACGAATTGCATAATGTCCATAATTTCGTCACGATCATTATGGCTTGGTAGTTTTATCTTGAAATCGTTTTCCTAATCAGGTAATAAAGTAGTTCAAATAAAAACTTGGTCCATTTAACGTGCAGAGCAAATTATACCTGGGCACGATACAGTTTAGCTTCTGAATTTCAATTAAGTTTTTCACAATTTAATTGATAATTATTTTAGAATTTTTTACATCATCAAAACCCACAAGAATGCAAGAGGGAAATTCTTATATGAAAAAGTGGTTTGCCTAGTTAATTCTCGAACATATCTAAACCACTGGCTTGAATCTTTTCAAGTATTTCACTGACTTACAGTTCAATGAAGACTGATACCGCGTGCCTCCAAGTACTAATTGAAAGTGTATACCTTTGCGGTGTGACCAATTCAATAAATAGTTACTTTATAGTATGTTTGCTTTTCATTAGAACCAGGCACTACATCCGTAAACACCTTATAAAGAGGCAATCGGAAGATATATAATCGTGTAAATAAGTTCAAAATTTATTTCTAAATTTAGAAGTTGCTGCATCATGTGCAGTGTGCCGAAGATGGTAAACATCCCCAGCCCCAAATAACTTTCAGAATGAAATTAAAGATTGAGTTCCTGGTAAATTATCAGCGAAGCATATAAAAGAAATAATCTGCAAAATGGAAACAAAAAGGTTTCTCAGGAAATGTGGAAAATGATGATATATATGTATATCTGTCGTCCAGGGTAACTGAACCCCCAGATTATTTGACATTATTGATGCCATTTCAGCAATGAGGTCATAAGGATGAGTCTGCAAGAAAATTACAAAATTCATCCATATTTATTTACTCAGATTGCTTTCGAAGACGATAGGAAACATGATATATGAGGGGTCAAAGCCTGTTGAATGACACCGTCACCTTACAACGTGTACAGTTCCACCCACAACAATTTCGATGATCAATGAACTTTACCAACCAAATCCGATCACCTCCCTGCGATTTCTAAGAAATCAAAGCTGAGCCACACGATCGATGTAAATTAAATTTGTGGTCATTCCTAAGGTGTCTAAACAAGTGCTGCACGCCATCATCGCTCTTTGTGGAGCTATTCAAGGCTGAGATATGAAATTAATAGCGGAAGTGTGGCTAATCCATAATAAATTAAAAGTGAGATGCGCGAAACAAATGGGCTTTCAATAGGTATAGAAGGATGATCTTTGTTTTAGGGTGAGTGTTCCGCGTGTAAAGTGCAGACATCAGGGTCAAAAACTTACATCAAAAGAAGTGAGAAATTGCGCACCTATTGAACTCGTAAACGTAGTAATTTCAAGTAGAAATGAAAACGTAAGTGAAATGTGATGCTCGCACGCAATTTTTGTAGCACATATAGGTAATTTACGATTTTTTACAGGAGCACATTGTGTGGTTTTCGCTGAACTTGATTTAG
This sequence comes from Dasypogon diadema, assembly GCA_006980735.1. Lineage (NCBI taxonomy): Eukaryota > Metazoa > Arthropoda > Insecta > Diptera > Asilidae > Dasypogon > Dasypogon diadema. The sequence continues at coordinate 24,510 of QYTT01086197.1, forward strand.
AGAAATAATAAAATAGAATTAGAGCCATCCTTATGGTCTTGCTTCTAGTCAGATTAGAGAAGCGTTCGGACGCTAGAACGGAGGAAAAGCACCTCAAATGACACTCCAAGTGAGCTCAAACCACAATTACATGGGTGGTTTGATAATTCTTCTTCTTCTTCTTCTACTTCTTGATTTTGGGGCCCCGTTGTAAGTGCCACCATTCAGCACAGAAAGCTCACCGTACTGGTTTGACCCTTAGAGTATAACACCAAAAAGTATGAATTACAGCACCATAGGATTAAAAATACTTATTTTCAAAAAATAGGGGAAAAAAATAATGTACGCCAATGATGGCTTGATTACGACCGAATTGCCACAGATGGAATATACGTCCACTCTTCTCCGAAGCCAGCTATGTGATTTGATAATGAGTGTATCATAGCAAGGAAAAAATAATTCACATGAGTACCTCCATAGCTTCGGTGAGTCAGAGGTGGTTGTCCTGGACATATCCAATACCTTTGACAGGGTTTGACACTTTGTCCTTTTAGCCAAACTCCTTCGGCACCTCTCTTCTTACTTGGATTGAAAGTTTTCTTTCTGACCGTTCCGTTCATATTACTTTGGACGGTATTTTCTCTAACGCTTATAATTTTAATGCCGACGTGTCAGAGAGCTTTGTTTGTATTGTCCCCCAATCTATTTTTTGCTCTTCATTAAGGATTTCTTAGCTCTTACTTCCAATTCAATTCACAACTATGCCAATCACAGTGCCGTTGATTTCGCATACTTTTATTTGAATCGAGTACTCATGATTGGATAATCGAGTACGCATGATTGGATCACTTAACGACAACATTACTAAGAGAGGACGAATCACGTCGCGTTCGATGCCCCAAAAGCTGTCTGATTGCTATCAAGATAACCTTCAGTCCCCTTCCACATTTTTTTAACAATGGGGCAAGTATTTCAAACTTTCCTAATCTGAACTTCTTGGGGGTTTAGGTATTGAACGAACCTAGTTTGCCCAAATCTTTGGTATCGCCAAGAACGCGTTCGAAGTGCCTAGTCTTCCTCCATCGTTGCAATGAAATGTTTGACCACATCTGATCTAGCGCTTATCTTCAAGGCTCATGTTAGATCCAAACTTGAAATTAATTCGAAGGGACAGGAACAGGACAATGGGACATGTCTGCGTTGGAGAAAGTCTAAAATGGGGCCCTAAAACTGACTGGAGGGGAGAGATTATATCTAAAATCGATTCCTTGGAGAACCGGCGCAATGTTGCTGGTCTGACGATCTTTTGTTGCTACTTTAATAGACTTTATTCCAATAAAATCTTTGGTCTGATTCCTTGTAGATTAATCCCTACCCGGGCATCAAACCCATTGACTATAGGTCGCGGTCCAAATTTCTTTTCCTCCCTTCCGCATTTTCCTTTCTACCAAGGCTGTAATACTACAGGATATACCCTGAACTTTGGGTTCACCGTAAAAAAAAATACAAAAAGCGTATTGACACGTGCCCACTGGAGAAATTCCACGTGTTTCGCTTTTATTTAGATATTCGCATTTTGTTCCTGAGATAGTCCCTGAAGTATTGCATTCTTGAAAATAATAATCCTCTCCCATTGATAGATTCGAAGGGTTGAATCTTTGTCTTCTTAGTTTGTTCTTAATATTAATCCTGGATGGTGGGCGTATGAGCAGACCCCAATCTAATTGAAGATACTTTTCTGATTATATAATATATATGGGGCTAACTCATCCTTACCCCCTGGTTCATAGCAATTTGGAAAGGAATATACTAGAAACATAAAATATTGGATAAGTAGTGAAAATCTAGACTGATGAAATTACTATCATCGATTTGCTCTTTACATAATATTTGACATTATGTACTTTATTTTCTAGATTTAGTCCATAAGTGGAATCCAATAGAGGATTAAATCGTCTCGTTTTTCTCTTGTGTTACCTCTTACTGTTGAGGTGATGTGAGCCTTTTTTACCTCTGTCGCTCAGCTTCCTGGGTCCAATTCTCTTAAATTTCGAGGTCACCAGCTCCCAGCAACCCTTCAAGTTTTTTACGTTTTTTCTAGGATTTAGGGGGGGGATACAAAATCATCCGACCATTGGGTTTCGATAATATGGACGGACAAGCCGAATGGAAAGCATGACATTTTCTTCCCCTGCCCCTGCCTACGATGTCAACGCCAATTTTCTTCCTCTCATGACCAGTACTTTCCAAATTTGTTGTTGTTTTTTTTTAACCGGCATGAATCTTTGTTGGAGTGTAATTGTAGCAACCAGGACGCTAACCCGCAAACCTAACCTGGCCGTTCGCAGGTTACCACTGTCCAGGTCGTTCACTGTCAGACTTCACGTTCATTTGGCACCGCGAAAAGTAGATGTAAGTACATTCGCAACACTATGTCATATTTTAAAGTAGCTTCAACAACCAGAGTCAGACAGTGCCCTATCGAAGTCTGTCCTGGATGTCTGGAAATGTTGCCTAGTAGGACGATGTTTTCTATTTTTTTTTAAATTTCCATAGGATCAGCTTTTGGCTCCAAAAATGGCGAATGGACATATTTGACTTTTCTTCGATTTCGAATAGAGATCAGTTCCATTTTTCATAGTCCGTCTTTGCCATGAACCAATTCAATCGGAAAGCCGAACTAAGAAAAATGCAATTAGGGTCTATTTAAAATCATAGAAAATGCACCCATTTGTCGAATAGTGCTCCAATAGACGGTCTCTTCTGTTTCGAATTTGCTTCCTAAAATTTCTGATTAAGATTTCTGTTAACTTTTTTTTTAATAACCTGTAGATCTGATTTACTCAAGCCAAGATGCGATTATTCTATCGAATTCCTTTCCTGAAGCCTGTGACTGATTTATATTAAATTGAAGTAGAGTAATATAATCAACGCAGAAGAAGTAGGTACTACTCACCGGCAACGCCGAATCCCTTAGTCGAGTGAACTCCATATCAATCAATCTTGAAAACTTAAAAGACAAATGAAGGGATTTATAAGAAAAGACCTTTCGTTATATAATAAGAAAAAATTTTTATTACATTTCGTATGCATTACATATCACGTCTTTCGGATTGTTAATCAATTCAAATTCGTAAGGAGACAATAAATAAGGAAATCGCACATGGTGCATTTTACACAAAACGATGGTAAATGTACAAATCTCGACAGAAAATAGCCAGTAAAATAAATATATAATACAATAAAATTATTATTAAATATACAATAACATTTTCAATATGAAAATGATGAACATACAAAAACTCGTTGTAAGTCAGGAGGAATCAAAATTCAAGAAACTTTCGGTCATGCTCCTTTCCCGGCAAATTTCACCCTTTCGGAATACATCGATTTTGGATTTTCTATCTTAAAGACATTCCATCCATCCATCTTAATCTTAATAATATCTAAACTAGTAAATGTCTACAACTATAGATCGGTTTGTTCATTATCACTATTAGCACAAGAATTAGTGGCACAGCCCAGTTTTCTAGAACTATCGCAGACCATCTTGAGAATGGAACGTTTCTCTGGATCCTTAAAGGTGTGTTCTACAATAGCACCCTTATGACAGTTGCTCTTACTGGTAAGGTAATTGCACTTGTCTATCTCCACTAGGAATGTTGCATTATTTACTGAATGTGGTGCTAGAAATTTACATGAATTCACTGAATACGTTGAAGCCTTACTGGCACTTCGACGTACATTAATACTGGCCTTGGTACCGGCACGCAAGAGTCCACCACTCCGATGGAATTGTGAATTTTGAGATCGCTGATCTAGACCAAGTAAGCGTTTGACGCCGCGCCGTACACGCTTATTACGATAGGCGAAAATGAATGGTGAACTTAAGTTGCCCATTAGCACCATCAGTACAGCAATCTGAGTTGAATTGCTAAGGAGATTCACAAGGCGACTTTGGAGAACAACTAGAAGGCCATATGGAAGGTATGAAACTAAGAACATAATGACGACTAGAATACTGATTCGAGCAGCTCGTGACTCTTCACGGTACTTGAAGAGTGACGATGCATTGGACAGCCTATGCCGGATTGAGGTCATGTAGCTGAGAGCTTTTGGCGATGCTTGGATTGTTGGCAATTGTAGTGCGTTATGTGAGTGATCGATGGCACTGGAAAATGTGTGGCTGTCATGGGATTTCTGTAGATTTGGGGTGGAATGCACATGTCTAATACCATTTTTGCTGCTACCACTTTGGGTGATGTCTTCGTCTGAAGATCCTAATAGGGAAAGCTGCCTGGCACTGTAATTTCTTCTGATCTCTTCATTAGCGGTGGATAATGTTAGCAAAATGTTTTGGTTGCGATCTTGCTTCATCATCGGTTTTTCATCTGAGCTACTGTTGCTTTGCTGTGATGGCCGGTGTACAGCGACTGGAAAGAGTAGTGGTCTCATGACCTCCCGCTCACTACTACGCCTCCTATCGATCTTCATTGACAGACCACCTGTGGTGATTAGATCTTTTGTTAACTGCTGCTGAACATTGTTGTGTGCAGATGATGCTGTCGATAGGTTTAATGCACTCTGTAATAGAGGAGAAGAACCGTTCTGTCGTACGCGCAGACCATTCTCTCTAGCCTCTGAAAATATCCGCCAATACATTCCGCAAACAAATCCAAACGGCAGCAGAATTATTAAAATGAAGTATATGGATGAGAATATCATGTTGTAGAGGTCGTTGGTTTGAATTCTCAGCGGTTGGTGATTATCTCCAGCGAAATCTGTTGCGTCCACTGTGTCATTCCGACCGTCGGCTTTTATTACTTGAAGATCAAAACGATCAATTTCTGTTTTAAAGGCAGTTTCTCGTAAAGCAGACAAAATACCAAATAAAATACTGAGGAACCATGTAATGGCGATTAACATCCACGATTTTAACCCTGATATTCGGCTGTGATAGCGAAGGGGGTCAGTTACAGCACACCAGGTATCACCAACGACTAGTAGAACTGACAGGGAACCCAGAGCAGCGGCAAGATCAAGTGACCAGCATCGTGTGATTTCCTGGACTGGATCTGATTTAATTTCACTATTTATCTTATCTACAGGATCACTTTTGATATCCATTTCAGTGATGACTATGGTTTCACTGTTGGAATCATTTTCGATTGTTATTTCCTCACAACGACTACTATTGCACTTCAGGAGTGATTCTGTTAATTCCGTGCTATTTTTCAAATTGTAGTTTAGATCGGTGTTTTGATGGTTTTTGATTTCGATTTTTACGATGTCTTCTTCTATAACGTCAGGAGTACTTAAAAATAATGTCGGTGCTAATACTATACAGCCAAAGAGATTAACTATTAGTAAGTTTATTACAAAACGGTTAGCCGTTGTTCGTAGTCCTGGTGTCACCCAGAATGCACCTAACGCTAACAAATTTATCGTAAACGATATTAATAATAAACCAAAAATTAAAAACTCTGTCGTCATATTTGTACATAATATTTAGTGATGTTTTCGTATTGAATTCAAATTTTACAATATTGTTGTCTTCCTTCTTTTTTTTCTTCTACAGTTTTAACTTTGAACTCTTATTTTCTTAATCTTTTTTTCCAACAGTAAATATTTAATGTAAATAACAATATATCTGCTTATTTTTGATAGAACAATTTTTGACATCTTAACAATTTTACATCAATGGTGAAAAGTCTTTTCTACTGTAATTTTGTACCAAAGTCTGTTTTGTAATTAGAAATTTTATACTTGGCACTTTTTGTTACAAAATTTACTAAGTCACACTTTTTAATTCTCCCACCAATTCTTGCAGTACTCGTTCCAGTTTATCCACAATTTTGTTGTTTTTTTTCTTGCAACACTTTTGTTTACAAATATTTCGCCAATTTTTCACATAAAACAATATCTGCAATTCGTTTTGGTATCTTGTTGAGCTGCCATCCACAAAACACTTTCTATTTTTTTTAGCACTCTCAATTTATTTTTGTGTTTTATTCGGTTTCTTCACACTTATCTCGTTGCTTCGAGTTTGCACCTTGGTCAGGATTATTTAGCAATACTCAGAAATTATGAAAATATAGATCGCGTGCAACATATGTTTTCATAAGGTCGCCCACACATTAACTTTTTTCTAATTACATTTCTGCTGACTTTTCACTAATTTTGTGTACAAAAAAAAACTTTTCAATTAGGAAAGTCAGTATATCCACGAATTTATCTTTTTTAATAAATGCAAACAATTTTCCTTATTATGTATGTATTTTTTTGTTCTCGAACGCGTTGTCGTTGATCTTGCTCTCGTTTATTTTATTTACTTTTATTTCTTTCCTTTTCTTAACAAAACTTTCTTGACGACCACTCTAATTGGTGAAATATCGCATCGAGACTCAAGACCTTTACTTCTCGGCGCTTCGTTTACAACTGAACAAGTTTTCACGGTTTTTTCAAACATATATATAAATCAGACAAGTCTAGAGTGGCTAGCGAGCGCGAGAGATCTTACTTTTGTTGGATTTTATAGTCTTCTTTGGGGAGTTGTGCATAGCCTTTTTTTCCCCTTGCAAATTTTACTCACGATTCGCGAGAATAAATGATTTGTGGGTTTATTTTGCTGTGCTCTGTGTACTTCTCTCGTAATTAGATTTACTACATGCAATCAATTAATAAATTCCATGGGATTACCCCCGCTGTGCTGGTATAGCATAACTGAGTATATTCTCTATATTATGCCTTATCGTTTGTTTGCATTTGTTTGGGATTCTCTGTTTGCCTTGAATCGTGGGAAATTTCAATTCAGAAATCAAAAATGATTCGAATCAATGATTTGTGTTTTGTACGATTTACTATTATATCCGTTGGAATTGTTTACATTTCCTGCAGTACAATTACTGAACTTGGCACGTGTATACTCCCCGTCTGTATCATGTATGAAATGCATCAGTTACGAAACATTTTTATCGCTCTGAAAAATGATTCCACTTTTCCAATAATGTTTTGACAACAAAACAGGCTGGAAATTTTTTGACGATAGTAGGTAAATTCTATGACGCTGATTATCCTCCCCTTCTGTTGTACTCCTTTTGTGATATCGTTCGATCGATTCGATTTGTTCGATTGCAATTTGTTGCCTTCGGATTAGGTTCCTTGTGACAAGATCACCTGAAACGAAAAAGACACAAAAGAGTCAGCCGGGAATTTTACTTTTTGATTTCATTAAAATGAATTTAGGAATATTTTATCGTATTCACAATGAATTTTATTTTCATCAATGATTTAAGACAATTCGGTATTATTTACTTTGCTGACGCAAGTCATGGGGAATATTTCAGAGGCTATTTAAGGTGGGATTTCGACAATGGAAACATATCAATTTTCAGGAATTTTTGGAGATGTATTTGGTACAATTTGTACATTTTAAAGCGATCATATAAAAGTTAATAATACGTAATTGAAAAAAAACTAAATTTTTCTTTATATTTCAATCACCTTCTTGCTTTCCTTCGTTTTCTATTATACACTTCAGATGCAACCAAATCAAAATCAAACGCACCTATTTCAAATATATTACAACTTTTTCGAGTTCAAATACAACCAAATAAACTTTAATAACAATCAGTTTTACATGTAAAACGGATTGTTATTGAAGTTTATTTGGTTGTATTTGAACTTGAAGAAGTTGATGCTGATTTTGACTTTGTTGGTCTTCTTTTTGATTTTGATTTGAAATTGATTTGGTTGGTTTTGATTTTGATCTGCTTCTGTTTAAATGGTGTAAATTCTATATTTTTCAATTTATCACATATTGTTTTCATATCGCGTTTATAAACTCACTTTTGTTTTAATTAAGGAATGCGATAAGTACCACTCGGGTATCTTCAACATTTGTTATTTTCCTCACATGTAAATAATTTTCTGGACTGCAGAATAAATGACTCTCTGAAAATGCTGTAAACAGTGAAAAAGTCAAATGAATCACTTCTTCCAATGTAGATTTTTAAGTGGAAGAAAACTCCTTTCTTATTGGTTAATAGTGATCGGTTTTCTTCCAAAGCGGGTTTTAAGCGATGTAATTGTTGACAGTAAACTTTGGTATCAATCGTTCTTTCAAAAATGGATAATTACTCCCACAAACACAGAAAATAATTGGTTCCTTTGGACTTAACCACCACTTTCTACGTTTAACATTCCATTATAGGATCCTATTTTATACTCGTATTGCAATCCATACAATCCGATTAAAAAAATGTCTCATACTATAAGAAATGGGGAAGAAACGAGTAATTACTTATACCTGAAGGTACATGCTTCGGAAAATTCATGCCATTTCTATTTTCTCCAATTTGAATAGCTTTCCTAAATTCTTTCAACTATCGAATGAATTGAACTGTATAGAAAGGCTAGAAGCTACGAAGTTCATAATTGAAATTGTAACCCTTTCTGAGGAGCTTTTGACAATATTTTTGAGCCTGGCGTACACTAGGCATATTTTCTTCGTAGATTTGAGCTTTCTTCTTCTATAAAAATTAAATAAAATTCCCATCTTAGTCTTATGTTTAGACTGCATCTTTACAAAAATGTACCCCCACTGACATTTGTTGTTGGCCATTGGAGGGAAATACAGACCCTTCTAGTGCACTTCTACAGTCTTCTTGCCTGGTTCGAGCATTTAACAAATTGACAGGAAAAAAGAAAATAATTAGTAATGTTTTGAATACATTTATAGTGAGTTTCCATGAGTTAGTGATGACAACAGAAAAGCGACCGATAATAGGATCAAATCAAGAAAAGAACATAAAAGATTGGCCCAGGAATTGTTAAGCGGCTATTGGCCTAAAGTTCATTCTACCCCAGAGCTCGGCTGAGTCGATATTAGTAATTAGTAATTTGAATAAAAACAACATCAGCAACATTGCCAATGGCAATAAGGTGCAAGGATTACAGGGTTGTCCCAAGGCAAATCTCTAAACGCAAATCTAATGAATCTGCGCTGAACAGACTCGATACTGTTGACGTGCACAGCATTAGAAAGAATTCCGCACCTGAGATGTATATTCAAGTAGTGGTCTCACGAACCAGTAGTACAACGTCAAAGAAACCTGGCGGTCAGAGAATTCCTTGGACCAGTGTTTGATAAAACCAAGCATGGAACTACCTCTACTAACCACATAATTTATGTGGGAAACAAATTTAAACTTTGAATTAAGTCCGCATCAAATGTGTGGTTATAATTGATAGTATTAGGCCTCCTCAGGAACGACATGACCCTACATTTGTCTACGTTGAGACCCAAGTTATTGTGCCCAAACCGGGAACAAAAAGTGTTTAAGTCCTCCTGAAGAGAAACACATCGACATCACTGATAAAGGAGAAAATTTTCATATCGTCGGGAAATATAAAAATAAGAGGACCAAACTAACTACCCTGAGGTATTCCGGATGTAACCCTTATGACTCTAGACTGAAGGCTACGTATACCACCTGATATGATCTGTCAGACAGATACGGCTGAACACATCTCAATAATAAAGTCGGAAATCCAAGTTTCTGTAATTTGAGTAAAATGACCGAGCACGACAGTTTATTAAAGGCCTTACTGAAGTCAGGATAGATACAATCAGTTTGTAGGTTGCTGCTGAGGCCAGATATATCTTGGAGATGAATTCCAGTAGGTTCATTCTAGTGGACCTGCCTGACTCAAAGCCATGCTGATTAGATGAAAGAATATCCCTTCATTGCGGAGATACCTGAGAGAGAACTCTTGACTTTTAACAGTTTGGGTAAGCAAATTAATACCCATTCTATATTATACAAAAAAAGTTATGGGTACATTCTATTAGTCACGAATTTACTTCACATGTTGTTTTTCACCGGAATACGGTGATTCACAAAAAAATGACATGACATGATAAATTAGCTCCAGTGAATTTTTTTTTCTATATTTTTGTACCGAAGTTGTTTAGAAGCATCAGCAAATGGAATTAATAGCCTACCATGTCCCGCAATACAATTTTTTTTACCTTTGACAGTACGTGCTACTAAATTTAATATTCTGTACCTGCTAGTGTAACTTTGTTCTATTTTTATTCTACCTATAAATATCGAAGGCATTACACAGATTGTCAACATTTCAATAATACATTTGACATAAAAATTTTAACTTCTAAAAATAAAAGATACATTCCAATTTCAACATCAGGAAATTGATTAAATTTCTACTGCTTCTCGTGACAAAACCTAATCACCTATTTTTATCATTCTAAACAGAGTTACTCAATGATTTGTTACAATCCGCCAGTCAAGATTTTGCTTGCTATGCAAAACTTATAAACACGTTCAGAGTGTATTACTTTATGAGCCCAGAAATTGGTGGTTCGATAAAAAGATATTTCTGCTATCGAATGACATCGCATCTGTTTCAAACCGAAAACCACTCACCGTAGAATGCTAATGTAAACAAAAGCCACGGAAATTTTACAACAGATCGTTTGAAATATCGACAAAATTCTTCAACCGAGTTTAGATGTATCTAATTTTAACAAACGTTTAAATTTCGGAATGGGTTTAGCTTTTTCTCCAACAGAAAAATTAAGAGAAAAAACACCGAGTTTGTGGTGTAAACAAAATAACCCAGTGCATAGCGGTGGGAAAATTACGTTAATTAAAATCTGATCTAAACTGATTTAACTGGAATTGTTTTCATTTGGCTTTACATTCTCCCCCTATATGAGGGTCATAAAAGATACTGTCGCAATTGACACATTAAAGTGGCTAAAAATTCGCAGTGGAAAAGTACTCAATGAAGGCCATTCCTAGATTTCTAAGTTAGTGAGAGTTTAATTCACTAAACTACTCGTTCACCTGCGTCACAGCGGTACCTGTTAGTCTCTACGAGGGGCTTCCCTGACAAACTGGGAGAAATAGAGAACTATTGCAGGTAAACACTCGCCGAGAAGAAAGCAAAGTTCGTGCAATAGTGATCATCTATTTCCGGTTGTATCGCCTAAAGGTCGTCAAAAGCCTTAGTGCTAGTCGCCATTGCTATTGCTAGTTCCCACTTGACCACTTGACCGGATAGCTTTAGGTGAACGCCCCTCCGCTTAACAGCCTAACCTGAATACTTATGTGGTAATTCCCATTAACGTCAATGGTCCACTACACCTGGGCGCAATGGCAAATTCGTTCTTAAAGTGGCGGCATTCTTGGCGATTTTAGAATTGGAACACACCATACCCGAAAACACCTAAACCGAGGTTTGTTGTCTGCCGTCTTTAGCTCAAACTTTATCGCGTCTTTAAACTGGTTTCCATCAGTAAAACCAGAAATTATCGCACAGCTGAGAGGCGAGCGGTGCCGGTGACCAGTTATTAAGTGGACAAGTTTAACTACTGCACTGACCTTATGATTTTTTTTTACTCCCATTTACGCTTTAGCTCGTATCAGCCCAGCCAGGCTTGGGAGTAATGGAAATCCAAAGTTCGGTTTTGGGTGTACTTTTTGATTACGAATGCTGTACAAAGCGCAATTTGAACAAAAGGAGGAGTGCACTCATATAGTTACTGGCCACGTGCCAAAGCAATGCACTGCATGAAATTTGAACATTGCAGCGACATAGTCTGGGCGGACTTATCTCTAATTGTTCATGTTCAGGATGTGTGAATGGCCACAAGGTCAACTGTAGCTGTAGGAGCTTTCATGTTATCTAATGAGGGCAACTTTCACCGCAAGGTACCATACGTGTATTGTTTTAATCATGGATACCACTCAGGTGGGAGTAGTTTGCAGTCTAGCAGCACTTGCTTGGCGCAAATATTTTTCGATATCAAAGATTTATGGCAGAAAGTGACTTAACTATTCCGGATGTTGGGAAGTCTTTATCTTTTCATCAAACTCCTACGCATAGTATTCGAGCTGAAGACTGGAATTTCGTCCTGACTTTGTGCAAAACGAAAGAAGCGAATTTTTCCTACTTTTTGAAAGGTCAAGTACATATATGATGTTATTTGGGTATTAACATATTATGATATTGGATTCACCTCTTCAATATAACACTTAGCGTGTGTTATGCTGTGATGTTATATTGACAAAGTACGGAGCTAAATACAGAGTGGGAGACTGCCCAATATGTTTCGGATCGGACGGCGGATATGGATCGCATTTGACGTAGACGGCTCATTTTCATAGGTGTTTCCCCAAAAAACGGAGAATTTACAGTGAATACACAAAAACAAGACCAAATATACCTAAGCGTATATACTCTAAGTATCTAAATAGTCAAGACCATATTTTGCAATGCTTTTGATAAGCTTTTTCATAAGCTATTGCTTTACAAACTATAAGCTTTTGGCTTGCTCTCATATGGTTACTTAACTGGCTATCCTCCTACTTAAGTGATCGTAGATTACTAGTGAAATTTTCTTCAATACAATCTTATAAAATTGTATCTAACTCTGGTGTACCTCAGGGAAGACACTTGGGTCCTCATTTTTTGTATTCTACTTATAAATGATGTTTCTTATGTAATTGCTAATTGCTATCTGTTTATCAGTGCGGAGGATTTAAAGCTGTATAGGACCATTAGGTCAAGAGTGGACTTAAATATTATTAACTCTGTAAAATAAGCGAGTTAATTTAACCCAGTTAATGTACTCAGTTGCCAAAAAACGCAGCTATAAATTACTGACATTAATTAATTTTTCTACCTTTACTGTTCTACTTAATATAATCTTTCACTTTATTTATTTTTTTCCAATAATTTTTTGAATATGCAGTTGAGCTTGGCTTCATTGTTTTTGTTTTTTATCTCGAAAATTATTAGTCATGTCTGTAGTTTACGAGGATTTAAATGTGTTTGGCTTTATAGGTGAACTTTACTTTAAAAAATTCTAGCTCTGTGATCATCTGTTAAGACTCGTATGCGTATCTTAAATCCAGGAATGCTGCATTTTCTACATTATCCCAATATTCTAATTCTCCAGTTTACCAATTTTGTCACGAAGAGTTCTATCCTTGTTCAAATTTCTTGGAACGAGATACTTTTTGTTGTTTGTGCTTTTAATGCTTTCAAGACCATGGCTAAAGCGTGTGTTTTTTAATTAAATTAATTCCAATTCAAATATAACCGAGGTAAATTGTTTTTAATATGTATAACTTCCACAGAACAGAATTACAAAACGCAGATGGATATTTTGATTGATGCACTCCAAAAAGCTGATTCCTACAGAAATGACTGCAATTTACAGTGAAAGATACAGGAATCGATTTCCTAATACATTAAAAGAAATTAAATTATAATTAAAAGTTTTCGTGAGAGAACTAAGTGTTAAAATGCATTTGTCTAGAGAGAGCTTTTAAATGGGGGTCCACGGCACTCAAAGTGATGATAACGTAATAAATCTTTTTTAATTAAATGGCAAAATGTAATATTCTAAAATTTATTAGAAACACCAGAACCGTAGACTGCAAATCTTCGTCAGGGGATGTACCAGCTAAAGACTGCACATAGTCCTTTATATAGAAGATATCGCCTGAAACAATATATCAATAATGGGGTTGTATCATAAATCACATCGCCTTCACCAAGGAATTTCTCCAGAAGATGTTATGTACCTAAAAAAATGTTTGCAACTTTTCCATTAAATCAAGTTCTGAGTCCAGGAAGACATGAAATCTGGTACATAATTACGTTGGTCTTTCCGTTCTCGTGACTCTAATAAAAGCCTTAATTTTCCACATCTCCGTCACGAGCCAGTCTAGGGCGTTCCGGAGACATAATGTCCCAGCAGATAAGCACTAGTCAGATATAAAAAACGCCCACGGATTTCCAGCATACATGTGTTGAAAGATGCTCGTGGTAACTGGAGAATTACTGTATTATCCATAGAATAGCTGTTCCACAAATAGAAATTATCGGGAAAATTGACCTTGACCGTCATCAATTTTTAGAATCCTTTATGGCAGAGATTTTCTCAGTATAGATGGTGACTCCATTACAGGAAAATCAAAAATCGAGATGAAGATTCCTTTATTTCCGGTTATATGAAATTGTTCAAGGTGAAAAGTTGTTAAGGGGATGAGTGAGGAAGAAAAATGAACTTTCGTACCTTTTGTGAAACTCGCTTGTCCTATCAATTTATCTGCTCAAGGATTGAACCGTGCACGAGCACTTACAGAACGTTTTATCAACATGACACTGAATGTACTTTTGACAAGAGTTGTTCAAAGAATCTCTTTCACAATTTTTGATGAGATGAAGGATTATAAAAAGGAGTGTAAGATGAAATCACGCGCTTGCTTGAATAGAAGCAATAATTTCCACCTCAATGAAGGATTTTACAAAAGCAAATGATTTTCTGAAAATTACTTGGAAGTTGTTATTCACATCCTTGAAGTCATTGGAGTCATACAAAATTTAATTTGACACATGTAAGATATAAAGCCATCGTGAACAATAACGGAAATTTTCTTACCCTATAATTACAACCCCCGTGGATCACAGGGGAAATCAATTTACATCTCTGATAACTGGATAAGGTTTTAAAACTCTAATTTTTACAGAAAAAAATATGTTTTCACTTCTCACACTTCTTATTATTGAATAGAATCCAAACTTTTTCCTATGGGAAGAACACTCGTACGTAGTTACGGGGTTTCTGTCGTCCATTGTCCACACTTTGAGGGCAGGCTTTTCTAGGAAGGATTTCTTGAGATCCCTCTAGATAAGAGTGGCTAACATTTTATTGATGTCGGGGATGGATTACTAAAATCACTGCTTGTTTATGGATTGGGGCTTGTCGACATAATTGGGAAGGCGAAGTGAACGAACGAAGTGAAGCGCACTTAAATTTCTTTTGTCATAAACACAAGTTTATTCCTCAATTGCGGATCAACTTACTTTGGTAATAGAAACAGACATTGTAGAAAGTTTCTTTCTTTTCTAAAGTGGTTCAACGTATCAGCAGAAGGATACGTGGAAAATTGGGAATTTAACCTGACAAATGTTGCAAGTGAGTCACAATTTTGGCATGAAGTTAGTGTGGCTTCGCAAGTAAAATTCTCGTCAGTAGATTTGCCTCAACCACTGATACCCAGATATATCGTCGCGGCCTGTGCAGGATTTGATCTCACGCCAGCAGAGGAGGAAATCTCCAGACGTGCGCCTCAGCCCACTCGGTTACCGGCGTGGGTAGACTTTCACAAGGATTGGGTGTTTGAAGGATCTGCATGGTCTGATTAGGAAGAACACCTTTTTTTATAGATCCTTTGCTTGCTCAAACTCGAAAGAATTCATGAGATTAGTTGGTTGTGTGGGCTCTTCGGACAATAATTAAGGATAGAACGGTCACCGTTTTTGGCAGGTTCGATAATTGTAGTTTAGAAAATCGCCTATTGATCTTTGTTTTCTGCTTAATTATGTCGAAGATTTGTTTAAGTTTTCCTAGATGAGTCAGTCCATCGCGGTATTTCAACCAAGTTTCTACTCCCAAACAGTTGGTTAATTTTTGGTTATATATCTTATTCTATTATTCTACCCATAATAGAATGGCAATTCTGCTTGAAAGTATTTAATATTGAGATATATAGATAAAAGTACTAACATTTCAAACATCAGAGAAATATTTCCCTATCAATTCTTATCTAACTTTTTCTTAAAGAAAATGAAAAGAAAAGTATTTCGATATAAAAATCTGTTTTTAGAAAATACAAAATTCTTGAACTTGGCCGATCACAAGAGCAAAATCTGTTATCATTTGTGTTTACGGTTATTACTTTCTGTTATCGTCTAGAATGATAGGAATTTAAGTTGATAAACGTGAGTAAACCTGGGATTTATTGGTTTTAGTCTCTGTCAATTTTTTTCCATTTTCTTACAGTGAAGAATTGAAAGATATTTTTATGTTTAATTTCTAGAAATATATTTGTGTAGCGGCTATACATTATTATTACCTATGCATGTTATAAATGTAGCCACTTACTTTTCTAGAAGATCGTTCTAGTACACAGATTTTTAGTCTTAGTTAGTGAGGGGGAGACTATCCCATCGAATAGACGCTAACTTTTGTTAATGAAATTCAGTTTAACAAGTAGTAGGCGTCTTTTAATTCATCCCAATAAAATACCAACAATATTGTTAGCCGATGTAACGTTATTTGAATTTACGTCTCAATCACTTGCAAAGTAGTAAATCAATAATTCCAAAAAAGTTAAGGATGTATAGAGATACGTTTGTATCATATAAAAACTGTTTGGAGCTTTTTTATCTATGAGATTTTTTGTACGAACAAGGTTCAAAGGATACTGATGAATGGCTGATGGTCAGACCCAGAGATGAAAACAGAAAAAGGTAGTCCTTCCTACATCAATACTATATTGTAGTGAAAAGTGAAATCATGAAATTTCGGTCAACTCCTCTATTTATATAAATAAATTGTAAAAATTGATGTAATTGAATTGAAAACTATTTCAAAAGGAAGTATATTCACTAAGTACTAAGTTATTTTAAATCTAATCGCAACTTCTTAATTAAATGAATATAATTTAATTCATTCTTTTTCAAATTGTAATTAATAACTCTCACATCAATTTAAAGTTATTCTTTCTGGGAACAATGGACGTAGAGTTCTTTTGTATGGTATGGGATTTTTTGTTTTGTTTACAATCAATTTTTCTAAAAATTTTTTTCTCACATATACAGGGTGTTCACTCTAAAATTTATTACCCCCTTATCTCGGTATAGATAGTATTGTTGGAAGAAATCAATTTCTACGTAGCAGGTAAAAAAATCAATCAATCAATCAATCTGTAATTCGGGAAAGTTTTGAATATTTCCTCAATATGAGGATTTTCGAGTTTGAATATTTGTTTAGGTATTATCAATACTCAGAGCATTTGAAAAGTTCGATGGCAAAATGTAGAGAATGAAGAGTACTTTAAAATTATGAATCATTTCCGTACCGTTTAAGATTTTTAAGGCGATTGCTCTAGAGTACAGGATAGTGGTTTAAAAGTGAATCGTTACTTTTTGGGTCAGTTTTCTCTCAACAATATTTTTAATATGTTTAAGCAATTTATTGAAACACTTTTTATATTATATTCGTTTAAAATAAGTCATCACATGACGCATAACTCTCTCAACCGTTTATTCAATGAAAACGCTGATAGTATTGAGAAAATTCTACAATTATCATAAGAAAAGATCTGTCAACCAAACTATATTAATTTATTTTTGGTAATTGTAGGAATATTTAGATATGTGGTAGATACTTTTCGTAATAAAACACATCACCTACAGTTTTCGAGTGCTGCGATGAATTGCCAACGAATGCCGATATTTAATAGGATCAGTTGTCAACAGTGAGCTCAAATTTTGGTTGGATTCAAATTGGATCGAACGCAAATGTTGATCCAACTTAAATTTCAGCAGACTCAATTCATAAGCGATCTCACTTCTGACCGGACTCAAAATTAGAATAGTTGAGTCGACCATTGAGTTGATTCGAAATTTGAGTTTTTTGCAACCCTGTAGCAGACCATGTGAAACAGGATTTCTATGTGTTGCTGCAAATCCGTGCGAACTTAGACGAAGATATGTCTAGAAATATTTCTTTAATAAAAGTTGCGATCAACAGACTAATCCAGATATTGTGAGAAAAATATTGATTAAGTACACCAGTCAATCAAATATTGAGGTTTATTAAAAAAGACCAAGCATTGCAATGTGTACTCAGCCCTCGATAGCTAAATACCTAACCAAGTCGGGTTAGTGGTTCCACACTCACTATAGTTAATCAAATTCTAAACGTTGAAAATGGAAGTTCTTACGTTCCAAGAAGCCTTCATGCCATGTGAAATTCTTTATAGAATTCTAGAGAAATAAAAACAATTAAAGGACATTTTTTTTAAATATTGGCCTTTTGGAAAAAGCCCAAAACGTTGTTACTCACAAAGGACCAGAATCAGAGCTCTACTCTCTCATCATTCTACACCGATAAATAGAATTATCAAACAGTCTTTTTTATTTCCTGATTTTCTATTATGTAAACCTTTCACGATGAGGGTAGCTTTTTATGCCAAGGTATAAATGTATACTTTTACCCTACTGTGATTATAACACAGTTAAAATCCCTTCCGCAACGAAAAGTAGTTTTATCCTATTTTATATATGCCATATATTCTGGATTCCTTTTGCATGTTAAAACCATTTCCTGCATTTATCCTTCAAGTCCTTTTTTATCTGATGGAATGTGAAATATCTGTAACCTTGTTATCTATAGTGTTTTACGAAATTTACATACAAATCCCCAACGAAAATTGGTAATTTGTTCAATACTAAAATACAACAAAATATTTCAGCTGTTACCATGCAATCCTAAAATTAATTTCTGATGGTATTGTTGTCGAGGAAGTTTCGAAACCTTGACCAGATTTAGTGCAGGAGTTACTAAGCAAAATCAAACAATAAATATATATACTCAGGCGACGGGTCGGAAAATATCAATTGTATGCAAATTACTTGATTGATAGCCCTTGAACTCTAAAGTGTTGCGAAAATATTCCATAAATTAAAATCATTCTCAAGACGGCGACAAAATTCATAATGGAAATTTTGTCAAGAGATTTTCTCTTATCGAATGCGCCCTAGAGAATTTCCACGAGTTTATAAAAGCATTCCTATATCAATTTAATTGGAGCTCGAGAATGTTTGAGATGTGGAGGGGTCGTAAAGCATTTATTTGAAATATTACGATTTCTACAATGAGAGTCAGTTAAGCTTTATTACTTTGTTTATTTACATGTAATTCTGGGGAGAGATTTGTGGGATTTGTTTAACTCATGTTTTAATTTTATTTGATTTTAATGGTTAATGGGTTGCTAAGGTGATTTATAGCTTTGCAGAAATGTTCTGGAATGGAAAATCACTTTTCTGAACAATTTGTATCTTATCAGTATTTGGGAAATAATAAAAAGTAAATTAGATCTTTTACTTCTGTATATTGTCTTTGTAACCTTAATTAATGTATGAGACATTAAACTTAGAACATTTAACTCAACAGGGTTCTCCAGAAATCCGAAGATCTTAGATATTATTCGTAATAAGGTTAAAAAAGAAAAATTCTCGTATCTCTCAATTTCTGAAGTTTATATAAATGAAACCAGAGATTGTTACACACCGAAACCAGTGAATAATATTCTACTCCGGTTAACAACCAACTTATGCGCAAAGAAAAAAATGAAATTTAAAAAGAATTTGTGATTTCGAAAACTATACCACCTTTATTTATCTCACACTTGATAGGAATAGCTTAACCTCCATAATTACAATATCCAATTCAAAAGAACGCTTTTAGATACGGAAACCAAATTCAAACAAGTTCAAATCCTGGCCGAGTACCGACTCAAGACAAGACACTATAAAAGTGAGGCACCTATCTTCATTAGACTTTCTTTCTTTTGCTTTCTTCCCACGTCTTTGATGTTCTCTTGGATCGAGTTCATCCCTTCTTGTCAAAGGTAAATCTCTTGCTGGAGTCTAAGTCAATCGAAAAACCCTTGATTTAGTTGCATCTTCTAAAACCGATTTCTAAGGGCCAGAAAAGGAAGAGTGTGTTAGTCTGCTTTGACAAATTTTCATTAGGGTCGAGACACACTAGTCTTTTTATTTTCAAAGGTTGAAGTTAAGATAGAAGTTGAAGATAAGATAGAAGATCTGAGCAAAATCTATGACCACTGCTGCCCTTTCTAAGTTCTCTAGGAAGAGCGTTCCATAATCTAGCGGACTTAAAAAATAATTGTTGCTCTGTAACTCTATTGTTGAAGGATAGAATTGATAATTTAAATACTCTGTGAGAGCGGAGGAATAACAGCTTTTCGAATAAGTATAAAGATTTCTGAGATACAAGTACATTATGTAAAAATTTTATAATACGAAAGTTAAGATACTTTTGAAGCGTGGATCCATAGATTAAAATAGGGACGGTGAGTGTTTTTACTAGAAATTTGCGGGTTTCGTGGGGGATGTATGGTACTGAAATGGACAGAAGAACAGCATATGAGTATATGCGACTATATTTCTAATGTCATTGGATGCGTTGGAAAATCATCAGCACAGAGATGAAAGTTACAGTTCCTGATCACTTGGGTTAGGTCATTTATGAACATAGAAAAAAGTAAAGGTCCAAGTATTGATCCCTGAGGAATACCGCTGAGCACAAAAAAAACTTGAGGTACTACACTTATATAATATCAGCTGTTCTCGACCGCGTAGATAGTTATATCAAAGGATTTGGAGAAGTCTAGTAGAACAAATAGAGTCGCCTTATCATTTGCAACGCCCTCGTGTATATAATTACTTTCTTTAATAAGACTGATAAACTAAAAGTAGGCTGTTATTTTCAGCATAATAAGGCATTTGTGTATGGTGTAAAAAACAAAAAACTTTAGAAAAGAAAGACAAAATTGATATTGGGCGAGTTTCATAAGAAACAGTTTTTTTTGGAATGGTTATAATTCGTACTAATTTCCATTTTTGAGAAAGAGTAGAGCTGATAATAATATTGTTAAACATGTGTGTAATAAAAGGGAGAACTGTGGGTAAGATGCGTTTAACAAAGCGTGGATGAACGCCATGGAGTCCTATAGCATCAAATTTAACACTGACAAAAGCGGAGAGGACAATCCTTTAAAAGAATCTCCGTGGTGGAGTGAATTGGCGAGCAAATTCCCGATTCAGTTCATCCAAGTTACGAGAGATTTCAGAGAAGTTAGCTTTTCCAATTATTGCCCAGTAGGGTTAGTATTGAAATCCCCACATATCGCTGTATAAAGTCGATATTTGAATGCCATTAAAGCGGTCCATAATTAGATTGTCTGAACAATACAAGACCTTTTTAGTTCTTGTTTTTGGAATCCTAGCCGTTTTTCTAAAGCTAAGCTTAGTGAACAACTCTATGATGAACACAGCACAGCTTAGACGAAAGAAAATTAGGGAAGATGAGATTAGGAAATTTTAACCTGACAAATGTTTGAAGTGAGTCGATATTTTTCGACATGAAATTTTTACTATGCAACATCCCAGTAGCTTCGCTACTAATATCGCCAGTACAATTGCCACTAGCACTGTGCCCTGTACAGGATTCGAACCCACATCCACAGAGGAGAAAACTTGCAGATGTACGCCTCATCAATATGGCGCTATCTATTCAAACAATAATAATTCCTTGGTCTATTCTAAGTGTGCATTTCTAAGGTAGTAAATAATTAATTGATTTTCGTATATTACCGCTATGATTGAAGCTTAACATAATCTAAAATGGTACTCACTTTTTATGTAGCACTTCCTCAAAGCTGTTTTAATTTTTTGACTATTTTTTAAACATATTATCATGTTACACAAGTGGATGAAAATTGATAAAAAATTAAAGTCGCATCAATCATAAAAATTCCCATGCTATTTGGATCAGTTTATCAGTTCACATTAAAATTATTATCAGTTTCACAAAATTTGGTCAAAAACTACTACACACCCCGGGGAATTTTTCAAATGCCTGCTGAATCCAAATCAAAAGCTTTTCAGAGAAAATAAAATTGGTATTTCCTCTGACACGATTCAGATAGAAGCCTGATTTGATTTTAAACAAGGTTTCATCACGCATTGTGAAAAGTTACCCGAAATTCTACATCCACAGCATACAAATTAGTTAATTCGCAAGACTCCGGTGTTTTTATTCAGATTTTGCGAGCAAATTACATGGTGTGAAGATATTTAATTTCTCAATATATTTCATCACACCACTATTAACCCAATTTTCCAGCTGCAGCGATGCATGACTGTAATCCCCTTCCACCATCAATATCTATAGGAAAATCATAATTGACGGTGATCACGTTGCTTCCGCTTTGGTGTTTGGATCATAGTCACGAGTAAGAAGCCACCAAATCAATCAATGAGATGATTTCAGATGTTTTATCAATAGTAAATAAAAATTTCGAGTTGAATGATCTTCAATTGAACGGAAGTCCAAAGTTAGGTTATGTGCGATGGTTTACAAAAGAGACCTATCGCATCCGCAGCAAATCAATGGCTAGTGAACGTGTCGAATGCAGCGTTGGACTTGAAATAGATTTGTAATTGCATTCATTGCTCTAATGTCGAGTTATGAAATTTGGAACTCATTGGTCCGAGGAAATTCATGTTTGAAAACCCGACCCGACGGCATGAACTGAAAAGATACTTCGTTGAACTCGAAATTTATTTATCTTTTTGGTGTGGCACACATATGCACACATCACTGAGCTTTTCATTCATTTTTACTCAGTCAAGTGAATTGAAGAAGCAAATTTTACGGGATTCTTGAATTGATTGAATTTTAGAGTATGTATATACTATGCAGAAGGCAAAAGTGATTTCAGAGACGTGCTTTTTGTAAAGCCTGCTACATATGTCTGAAGATATCAAGAGACTCAACAACATTTCAATTGAAATCGATTCATAACTTGGCCAGGGTTGCGGAGGCAGATTTACTACAATTCTTTGAGGCAATAACTTGAGGTTATTCACGTCCAATAAATGTGAAAGTGAACGTTAGTCGTTTAGGGTTAAGAAAAGAGAATAGTACGTATACCCTGAGCTTAGAAAACATTTTTCTTAAAAAAAATCAGAATACTTACCTCAAAAGTCAATAGGCAACAAATAACGAATATATGACAAAAAAGTACTGATTCAAAATTTTGGTCTTATTAGCAGTAATAGATGAATAGGTGATCATGATATTATTTTGGCATACTATACGTATCCTATGTGACTAATTTTTAACCAGTTGATTCTTTTATATTCTAGGCCTTAGAGACCAGATAGGCTGCACACAGACACTGAGATAGTTGTCAATATTGTTAATATTGATCAAAATGCATTTTAAAAAAATGTGATAAACATATTGCAGATCTCATATGTATCATTGTTGAAGTGCGCATCGAAAGTCATAGATATAGGATAATCGTCAAATTTCCCCTCAAAGTTGACAAACTTATAATTCTCAGTAGAAGAACTGCCTCAATACCTAGTACCTAGATAAATCACTGTGCCGTTTGCAGAAGTCGAACTCACGCCCATAGAGGAGGAAATCTGCAGACGTGCGGCTCATCTCACTCGGCGTGGGTATGACTTTGTTTTTTAAGTGTACTACTGCTGACTTAATATAAAGCTTTTTAACCAGAATAAGTATGGACCCGTATTTGCTTGTAAGAACTCTGAAAGCCGAAATACTTTCAGACAGCAATCTGCGATTACATTTCTTTGTATTAAAGACCATATTCTGATTTTGTGTGCGATTGATATTTTTTTATTGCCTACTTTTAAATCTTATAATCCGTAATATATCCTCCTAAAATTTTCTATACAAATTTTCGGTGTGGGACTAGTTAGAAAAGCTAAGTGTACCCGACCCTTTTCAAAATATTTACCTGTCCCTTTTTTCTTGTTTGGAATTATTAAACCCTCTACAATACCTGTATAAATTTTACTTTGAAAGCACCCATAAAAAAAAAACGACGAAGCAGCCTTTAAGTGTTATTTTGCAAATTTTGTTTTGTTGTTGTAGTGCGATATTTTTATAATTAAAATGTATTGAAAACTTCTAGACGAAGTGATGAGCGTAGTTATCGGCCGAAAAAAAAGAAATTTCTACGGTAATAAGTATAGCATCACGTGAGATACTCATATACAAGTACGACAGCTGATTCCACACTTCCGATTAATTAATTTACGAAGTTCTGTAATTGGTTGATTTATTAAAACGCTGTCTCGGATCACATATTTAGAACAATAATGAAAGTTAAAAGTTTGAATTCACTGACGCGCGGAAGCAGAGGCAAAAATTTCCACCCTTGAAGCTATGGTGGAAAGACCTACTGCTGCGCTGGGAAAAAAGCAGAAGGATACCTTTATGATCCTTGCATTACTGATTAAAGGTAAGATCACGCACTTTTCTAGAAACCATGATTTTGTAACCGTTTTTTTAATGTGTTGCTTAAATTCGAGAGATAACCTATGATGCAGGTAACACATCGTAGGCGGAAGGAAATTAGGGAAAAGTAGATTGAGAAATTTTAACCTGACAAATGTTGTGAACCACAATTTTTGGCATGGAATTATTACTGTGGAATATTCCAGTGGATTTCTCAAGTACAACTCGGCAGTAGAATTGTCCCAACCACTGGTACCTAGATAAATCGGTGTGCTCTGTGCAGGATTCGAACCCACGCCAACAGAGAAAAAAATCTGCAGACGTGCATCTCAGCCCGCTTGGTCATCGGGTGAGTTGCCGAGTTTTCGAGAAAACACTTTATCTGATCAGGATGAAATTCAACACATATATTCACAACTCTTCGCGTCATCGTGTGAACCACGATATAAACTAAACATAATAGTTGCAATGCGACAATGATGTTCCGCATACTGCTGAAATTTTCAATAGAGCTGGAATTTGACGCTGTGATACTGCGGTACTGATTAACTTTTGTTCATTGTTTGCCAGTTTAGTTAACTTTAAATATTTTTTCGTAAAAATCGCACTGATAACGATCTGAATATAATTCGCAAACCCAAAACAAGACCAATTTTATGAGATCCTTCGACTTTTCAGAATTGCGTTACTCTCATTCATTGTGTTACGTACATATTCGGCACCATGTATTATGGCTGCGACATTAAAATCATATCGTTTCGTGTCGCAGAAATGTTGTATCTCTGTCTTAGTCATTAAATTTCCAAAATTCTGCCAACTATTAAGGTGCCTCCCCCTTCCTTCTTACATTAGAACGTATTTAATAATTTCAAGTAGAAAAGGAAAATTGAGTTTTTCAAATTGATTTTGTAAATATTAGACCCTAAGAAAATAATAAGATACAAAAATCTTAATATATTTTTATTTTATTTCTGTTATATCTTGTTTTTCAAAAACAACCCCATTTTCCACTAGTTCGGATCAGAATACTCCGGTAATATGTCAATCAAATGCTGGAATCTTTCTAAAAATTTAGTATCTCGTATCTTTTTCTCATCGCTCAAACATAGATAAGAAATAAAGAGCGAATAACGAAATGATAGTATAGCAATTGTAAATTGTAAACGAGATCATTTTTTAAAAGTTTAATCAATTTTTAGGTGAGAGACAAACAGCACTCCATGGCAGGCACGTGTTGTTTATGACTACGACATTTGAATGGCAGACCCTAATAAAAACCGCGAAAAAATTAAAAAAATACACGCGAAAATTGCAAATAGATTGACTACTATCAATATTCGAACTTTTAAAGTAAGTAAATGTCACGATTGTATTTCAAAAGAATTATTCAATTGAATTTATAGCTTACTTTTTGATTTATTTTTTATACAAATAATATCTACAAATAGCAGAAACTCCGTATTGGGTGCTCCTAAAAATTGTTCATCTTAATTAATTTTTTATTGCCTTCTGGAGTGTCCAGATTTCCCATCAGTTTTCATTTAGTACACAACAATAAATGTGTCCACAGTTTGCAATAAAAATGTCACAAGCCCACTTCCGGAACAAATATAGTTTTATTTATTATTATAAGCTTGTAATAAATTAGAAATCAGTATTACGCTTGAGGAATTACATCCATATAATGTAACATTGCTTTTGTATCCAGATTTACATTGTTTCCCATTTATGTTTGTGAAACATTAATGACAAAAACTCCATGTAGATATTTCTATCTTTTGTCGATACCACACGGAAATATCTCTAATACTATCAATCCATCATCGAACTATAAATGAAAATTTAATTAATTTATAGAAAAGTGGAGAATCTCATTAAATAAAGATATAAATATATCTGATCACATAGTTATAGTGGTTCCATGACATTTGGTGATCATGAAAACATATTTAAGTCTTCCGGTCATTTTCGATATCTATTTAAAGAATCTATGACTAGTTTAGATAGTCAGAAAATTTTAAATTTTATTTCTTAGTTGTAAAGAGAAAATAAATATAACTCACTTCACGATTGGAAAATTGCGTATCAAGTCCAAACAGATTAATAATAAAAATTATAATAGATTAATAGTTAGAAATATTTGCAAGGTC
Organism: Dasypogon diadema; assembly: GCA_006980735.1. Taxonomy (NCBI): domain Eukaryota; kingdom Metazoa; phylum Arthropoda; class Insecta; order Diptera; family Asilidae; genus Dasypogon; species Dasypogon diadema. The sequence goes on from QYTT01086197.1 coordinate 50,613, forward strand.
TGGAACAAAGTAGAAGAGGATTTTAAATTATTTACAATCACATACTTTTAAATACATTATCAGTACGAAGATATTGAACAATCGGAAAAAGATCAGATCAAGGTAGAATCCAAATGGGAGGAATTAAAATTCTGACTGGACAGAATTAAATAGTTATTTGAGATATTCAGATTTATTAAGACTTCATAGAGAGTCCTTCATAGAGAGGAACCCACCGATAATGTGTTAATGTGGATAAAAGTCAGAATTGTACGTTAGAAAGAAGAATTTCCTAAATCAATACACAGCTAAGATTGATGCGGTTAATATTTTGACTGTGACACTCGTGCGTCACTAATATGAATTTCACATGCTTTTGGCACTCCGGTGATATGTTCTGCAATTAACGCGCCAATTTTAAAAAATAAAAAGCAATTAGAGTCGTTAGTAATTTTTGGTTTTTCTTTTTTAAATGACATATCCAAAGTTGAGGGGATACCCAAAGATGCTATAGGAATTAGGACGAGATCAATTTTAATATAAATTTTATTTACAGATTTTTAGTTTACAGTCCTCAATTGATTTTCATATCATTGTACTATAGCCAAAATCATAAAATTCCGGTCAAAATCCACTTTTTTTATTTTAAAAGTACGTAGTATTATTTAGTACAAAATGAGACTTCAGAGGGTTGCCAAATGAAACTTTTAATTTCTTATTTATTAAATGAAAATTCCCCTCTACAGTGCTTATGCAAAATGATACATGTAATCTCTATGTTCCAGAAAATAATTTTGGAAAAAAATTTACTATATAATATACAGAATACAGAAAATGTAAAAATGCAATAGAATATCCTCGAAAGTTAAAGGTTTCGGGGAAAAAATTTTTGGAAGAAACTGGAACACAGAAATGGTAACACTTGAGCTTGACCCAGAGTGAAATATAGAAGCATTTTGCCAGTTTCTATACATAAAAAAATTTAATAAACCGACTGAATTTTTTTGGGCTTTATTGCAAAAAATTAATTCCTTTTTAGACGAATTTTTGAAGAAAGCTAAATGAGACAAAATTTTTTTTTTGGTTTTTTAGTTCAACAAGAATGTAGTTATATAAATGTGAATATTTCTTTTACTGCAAACCAAAATTACAATCGGCGGGGAGGCACAGTATAAGATCTGTAGTAAATCTGAACTGCCAATATTGTTCCATATTTTAAACAAATATTAAATAATTTTCAATAGATGAGGAAAAAATTACAGAAACTACATTTTTCGTCCTTTCTAAATCAAGCTTCCCCCTTAAGGATGGGTTCACATTTTTGCCCGAAAATTACTCCTAAGATATATTAAGTTATTTTAAAGTAAACATATACATTAAAAAATGCACGTCCTTTTACATATTGCAAGGGTCCCATGACATTTTTGTCGATGTAAAGTCATTTCGACATTGCAATAACCCTTTAAGGTTGCCGTGTATCTAGGGAAGTCATAGTAAATGCCTGTGGGAAATCATCAAGTGACCTTTTATAATACAACCCTACAAGGCTATTGCAATCCATGATGGAGTATCAATTGATAAATAATCAAGTCAAATACCCAGAACCAGTTGCAATATTCTGTAATTCTCATGTGAGAACTTCTCTACTTTGTGATGTAAAATTCAATCAAATTTTTGTTTCCCACAACAAAAAAAAAGCAATTTCATTGAATGGTATATTGTACATTTTGTACATTTCACATGAGAAAATTCTGTAGCTGATCAGGGAATCAAATGCATCGATTTTTTTGCTTCATAAATAAATAATCCTTAAAGTGTGTCTGCCTTCAGAAGCATTTCATTTTATTACTATTGGCATTTTCGATTAAGTTCTTTCCTAAAGACAAGCCAAAAGAACGACTCCTTTTTATGCTGGAAAAATATCCTGCCCAAACGTTTAACTATACAAGCAAACACACACACACACACACACACACTTATTCTTTAAAATCCTGGAATAGATTAATTGAACCTCCTGTTTTTATCATATTTTCTTTTGCGGGCAGGGAATGAGAAGTAAACATTTTCCAGTGTTGTCTTTAATTTCTAACTTGACAAATATTTACACAATAATAAATGTAAACATTTGATAAAATCAACCCCGTTAAAATAATAAAGCCCACACTTTTTAATACAGCATTGGGTTTTTGTTGTTTTTTGTGGTTTCTCCGGATATTTGTCAGTCAGAGGTCATTTCTAACAAAGCTTCCTATAAATTGGGTAGCTTTATGTGCATTAATAACAATAATTTGTGTCAGTTTACTTTGGACCGTCAGCGTCAAGAAAAAACGGAGGCTGATAATGATGAAATATCTATGAAGCGGTGAATCATGCATGGGAGCAAAGAATTTAGTTCAGATGATTTCTTATCTCAGTGGTACGTGGACCAGAGTGTAAGTTACTACAGCGTGTGATAAGGAAAATATGAAAATTAATTAAAACGAGGTCTGGGTTTTAATTCTAATGTTATTTTTAGTAAAGAGGGAAATTTTCATCTACAAGGGGATAGTTAATAAAGCTCGGCTGTGTGCTATATTTCGATTGGTTTATCAGGACATGTTTAAGGGGCGCGAAATTAATTGGATTGTGATATTACGTCAAACTGAGATCTTTCCGTATTATTGTCACTGGCGATTGTTGACAATAGGAACTACCCTTGCTCCAATAATGAAAGTTTTTCCGAAGACACTTTTTAATAACTTTTTTTTTAAGTTAAGAGAGCAGCCGATGATTGGGTACTGCATTGTTCGTGCTGAAAGAATTTTGCAGAAGACGAAATAATAAACCTTCACAAATGTTTCAGTTGTGTTAGTGTATTATCAATTATATAACACTTCAATGTCTAAAGAGATATAATGCTTTTTGTTATTTTAATCCTTCGTAATAATTAAATTAAAAGTATATAGATGATTTGTCTTATATCTAGAAAGATAGATATGTATTATGATAGTATAATAAATTCATTAGAAGAAATTTACGTCTGTCTTATCTCAGTCCACATTCCTATCTCATCCTTAAAATAACTGAACTGAATTGATTGCTTCACTCGAATACTACATAATATTATTAATCAGCATAATTTAGTTCAGATGATGTGCTTACATTCCTGATAGGTATAAAAATATCTGAATAACAATAACAGTTCTCGGTTTATAGGGTATTTCATGACGATAAAAAAGCATACAAAGCGAATAAGTACCCTATAATAAAATAAAAACCCGCAATGAAATTTAAAACCTACTAAGGCAAGTTCAAATTAAACCAACCCATTAAATGCAGTATTTATCTATCTTACTTTTGTATTCGTTTTTAGTAAACAGGCCAAAATTACTTGTTCCTGTAAACATTTGTCAGGTTAAATAATGATTTCCAGCCCCCTTTTCCCAAAAATTTTCTTCATTACGGTCTTAGAGACCGAAATTCGCAGTTACAGTGAGCTTTATCTTCCTGAACCACTTCAACCCCCAGAAATTTCTATATTTATATATTTGGATTTTTTGTTGTTTGTTTTCTCTTCTCCCCATTCAACCATCGTATGAGGTCTTCCGTACTTTGAAATTTCTCGAGATCTTTTAGTATTAATTTAGCGAACCTATCCAAGTCAGGTCAGCCTACCAGTTTTAAGGATCTGGTATAATACTTTTTTAACCAAATTTACAGTAATTTTGTTTGGATTCTTTTTTCATTTCCTGTCCATCGTTTCCAGCCCAAATCACAATTGTGCAGATGACAGCATACGTGATTAAATGATTTCAGTTATAAAAATGCCTTTGATAATATTTTTGTGCGTATAATTTGATAGTGACTCAACGATAACTTTACAAAAATAATGAACTATGACAGAACGAATCCTATCAAGTTATTATCAATAAAATTGCTTGATCTCTCTCCCTTGCATTCCACAGCCCTTTCAAATCCGTCTTTTTAAATTCCTGAGCAGAAAACGAAAGATCAATTTCTGAGAAATTTTGTTCACCTATTTATTGATATCCATTCCCTTGCTTTATAATTTAAAGATATCTGCAGGTGTTGATGTTACGTGATCTTATTCAAAAGGATTTTTTGTAACTGGCGAACATCGAATCTGAAGGAAGTTGGATGGGAAAAAAAGATATTAATTTTTTAGGTAAGGGTTGTTGTTATGGCGTGAACTAGAACTCAAAGGATTGACCCAAAATTGGAAAATTGGTGGTTACTTAGTGCAAATTTTCATTTTCCACCCAAAAAATGCGCACAAAAAATTCGAAAAAAGACGAATTGGCATGACGAAAAAATATGGTTTGAACAAACACGTATTTGACATTTTCTTTTTAATTTAAAAAAAAGTTGTAAGAGGAAATATGAAAATTTATCTTAATTATTTATGCCAAAACCACTCCTCTTCTTCATAAAGAGCATTACGATCTTCTTCCTCCAAACGTCTCTAAATGCCAGCATATAGTTTGCTGCTTCATCCTGCAATTTATACAATTTTGAAAATGTATCTTTTAGGACGAATTGCCATAGTATAGATTTGATACTCCCATTGTTGTTTTGTGTATAGCCACCAAGGCAATGTTGCAACAAATTACCCACGTCGGTAGTCGAGCGGACTGAGGCGCACATGTACAGATGTTCTTCCCTGTGAGCGCGGATTCGAATCCTGGAACAGGATACGGCGATTTATCTGGGTACCAGTAGTTGACGTAATTCCACTAACAAGAATTGTACCTGTAAAACCACTGGGATGCTACACAGTAATAATTCCATTCGAAAATTTTAGTTCACTTGCAACATTTGTCAGGTTAAAATTTCTCAATCTCCTTTTCCCTAATTTCCTTCCGCCTAGGCTGTTTTGTGTGCACAGGGTGCACTACCTTATAAAAAATGTCCTGAGAAAGCTGTAACTGCATTTTTCACGTCTTTCGCTAATGATGGTTGATGATGAAGATCAGCCATATTCCCGGACGCTTCTGCTACGCACCACTTACATCAAGTCTGGTCTTAGTGTAATTCAGTGTTTCATCCGTGGAGATTTTATGGATAATGTATGTCGCCTATGTTGTCTTTTTGATATCTTTTACTTAATTATAATAAAAATATAGAGCAACTAGAACAAGAGAGAAAAGCCAGAACAAATGACTAAAAAGTTTCGATTAGCTCCGATTACAAAGCCTTCTTTATTTTGAAACGATGATGACTTTTCTATATGTTGAAACAATCCTATGATAACGCACTGTATATGGAGTAATTTTTACCTGGAGCCTTAAGTATTTATTTGCTAATGAGCTCGTTACTATTCGAAATGGAACAACACTAATTCGCAAGAATAATTTTAGCATTTCAGACTTTTAAAATTGCAAAAAGAAAAACAAAACAAAAAAGTGTTTATTTTCTCTTAAAGAAGGAAAATTATTTATTCTATTTGGAAATTCAATTTCCTTGATTTGTAGATATAGATATAGATAGAGAAATGTTCTTTTCCTTACATTGTCTTTTTATATTATAGAAATGAATTTCTCATGATTACATAGAGAAGATGAAAATATACTCTAAGGTAGCATCTTTGTAAGCGCAGCGAACCCATCAATCATGCCACAGATGATCTATGTGCCTACTATTCTCTGATACAAAAAAAAAGTTGGACCATTTATCTCCGTTTTATCCTTCAATTTCTTTAGTCAAAGCCAAAGGTAATTCATTTTGGCAAGAATGTAACATATTTCTCTAATTTTATTATCTTTTCAAACCACTACGCTTATATCGTTAACATCTGTATTAGCCGTCTACTCTTAAAATATTCCATGAGGCATTTCCATTGAAACTTTTTACTCTATTATTTTGAATGCCGAGGAGTTTCTGTTGCGTAAATTCACTCACGTACAAACAACTCTGCTCAATAAGGACTAAAGAAAATCGGTTACAGAGTTCCTCAATAACATGTAAATTATCGAATTCTTGGTGATTGCTTGTGAGCATTGTTTCATCGTTGCTAAAATGTAAATTTTATTTTTCAGATCTTTGTAGTAAAATAAATACAAACACATGAAAACACACTTCTAAATTCAATATCACATGCTGACAAATTTATTGGCTTTTTTTGTTTGTTTTCACGCGCTGTACAGACTGTTCTCCTTTACAATATGCAGTCCTTTCCCTATATGTAAAAATTGCACGTATCTTTGTTATGATTTCATAACAACTTGCAGGAACACAAGATTAAACTTCCATATATCATACATTTTGTATGATACATTTTGTAACTACCTTTCAAAAGTCGATAAAAGTCGATAGAGATATGGAGTAATTTTTTATTCAAGATTATTCCGGTTACCCACAGGAAGCTTGACCGGAAAATTTTCCAGAAATTATTGTTTTTACATATGTACATTTCATACAAAGAAGATTACTTATTTAATATGTCTTTTTATTTAAAGGGATGTCCTACTTACTGGAACTTGCTGCCTATGTCTACCCACAAAATATTTTGTCAAGCCTTTTTCCTTGTATCGAATCAAGCGATGATTACTCTAATTTTCACTTCTAACACGTGCGTCGTTTCAATAAAAAAATAATAATAGTGAAATCTGCACCTTATTCATAACACACGAACCTATTATTTGTTGCTACCCTCTGGGTAGACAATAAAATTTTTTCTGAAATTACCTTTTCTAAATTCAACAAAAAACTACCAAAGATACAAAAAAAGAATCGAATGTGGTATGGAAAAATGTGAATTTCATCATTGTAAAATGGTAATTGCATTAAATGTTTACGTTTCTAATTGTGTAAATATTTGTGAAGTCGGTGATCAAAGAAAACACTGGCAATTTTGTTAATTTTATGATACACAAATGAAAAACATAAAAAAAATCCAATTAATGAATTTCCTGCGGTAATGTTTTCATGTTAGTAACTAACAACATTCCTTATTCAGTTGCATAACCGGAAGTTGATAGTGTGTTTGTTTGTAAGAATAATATCTTTAGCAAAGCAATGCAAAAACCAGCTGATGAAATATTTTCAAAATATTTACATAATAAATTTCAACACTAGAAACGCATAAAATCAAAATAGACATATACATATAGATATTTAATCATTTTGGTTATGTTATTAAAGTGCTCTGCAAATGGTCTAGAAATATTTTTCACTACATTCCATTTGTTTATGGATGAAGGATTTTATTTTGGAGTTTGCCACTTTCATTGGGTTTGTTACCTTAGTGTACTGGAATGAATCATCGCTCTAACTTTTTGGGAAGCTGCATATACTTCTAAACTAGTTTGAAGATAAATTGGTATCTGCATAGTATCTTTAGTGCAACCTGTTCGATCATACAGGAATTTTAGTTACTTTTACATGCTTCATAATTTGGGTTCTTGGAATTGTGTTGTATACCTCTGATTCAAACATATTGAGGATGCTGCCAACAACCAGAGATTGTTCTCCTTGGATAGGTGTTTAAGGGTTTAGAGGCAGTCCCAGACAAGTTTGGATTTGAAGCTATAGAATTTGAGTACCTTTAGCACAGCCTGGCTGTCTAAGTGTATATATATCGTGGAGCTGTATATGACTCAGCGAATAGAGATATTGGCGCATTTCTCAATAGTCATCACTTCAATCTGGAATTTAATGGAAACTCAAGGCTCCAACTTCGTTTTTGATCTTAAATCTATCCCATATAATGAACCTTGTAGGAAGGATGGTTTGCTTGAACTCCACTATCTCCAAGTATTGTATGGGAAGGCTGTTCGTAGTCAAGGTTAGTTGTGCTTGTGGGCAGCTGGTTTAAATGATTGATCTTTCTTGCAACTTGATAGTATTCACCGGAACTTCTGTTCAATTGCAAGTGAAATAGCAAAAGGCGAAGCATGTGCTCATAGCGCTGCTAATATTTATACATACTAGGAGATCCCTGTGCAATTGCACAAATTGAAGGTATATGAGTGACATAACGTTTTTATATGTTCCCTCAATTTGCACCTTAAATTTTTTTCAGAGGTGTACCCTGTAGGCCTAATACTCCCATGCAAGGAAGCAATACACTTGCAAAATATTTTATCTTGCAGAATAATGAAATGAAAAAAGTTCCCCATGTATTGCATACTTATCGGTGGCAAACACCAAATTTAACACCAAAGTTACCCAGGAACGCAACCCCAAAGTAATGAACACAACCCCGAACTGATGCGGATCAGTGTTGCCATTATAAAATTTCAAGAAAAGCTCGATGAAACTCCATATAAAAAAAGTAGCTGAAATACGGAACCGGGAGCTTTTTTTGTATAATTAATATATAGATAAACCATTCATTTCATTTTTTGTAACTGCATCTAGGCTTTCTTTTTTTTTTAACTTTTAATCACCATGTGAGAGCCGTAATGTACTAATATGTCCGATTACTGCGGCGTACAATCAATCTATGGTTTCAGTTCCCAAGTTCTACCTGTGAACCTATTTTTGTGTCAGATGTGTATTTCAGGTGAGCTTTTGGTCTAACACAATCTCAGGTCATCCGCACCGCATAACATAATATGTTGGAACCCGAGTTTGTTAGTTTCACAAGGAGTTCTTCCATTACAGCTGGCCATAGGAGTGGAGATAAGATTCCTTGCCTAGAGGCGTATTTAAGTTCCTACTTTTAAGAATAGAAGCTACAAAGTCTCTGGACTATTCGATCGTCTATAATATGTGAGGTTCCTGCAAAAACCTATCGCTCTCGGCACAAACTCGAAACATGCGTACCAGTGATTTTTGGCAGCTAAAGCTAAATAGCATTCCAAATGGAATATGTCGCCTACGAGGCTTGACTGTTAGGTGGGACTAAAAGGCTTCTGGAAATCGCAATAACATCGCCAAGAACGCATCGAGGTTAAGTCTGAATGGCACCTAGGGGAGTTGTATATTTTTCAGCAACTTTAATCGATTTGGGATCCTAGCTTGATTTTGTTCTAGTTTAGGTTCCTTCCTATATGCATAAGCAGATCAATCTACAGTTGAACATTACTGTGGCACAATATGTGATAAGTGTGCGCATCTAAATTTACAAACACTTTCCTTTTACAACTAGCCAAGACAATCCTAAGCCACCTTTAGAAACAAGTGTATCCTCATCCTCAGCACTTTCGGAGGCCCAATGTCTCTTACGCCAAAAAGCATTAGTCACTTGGAGTGTCCTTAAGTTCATTTTTTGCTTTTTGAGTTAAATATTTTTCTAGATTCCATAGGTCTCTCCTTTTCGTTTCTAATGAACTTTTTGGGAGCTGAATACGATAATTTAGAAGATATTTAGTGTTACAGTGCCGTTGGTAGGTAGGTAGGTCCTCCGGGAAACTACTTCTGATTTTGGGTCTTACAAAAGTTGACCTTCGAGGAGGAGAAAATGCCTGGGAAGCGCTCTTGTCATGGTTCGCACCACAAATCCTGACTTTTGGTCGGATTAGTAATAGTAAAACCAAATAATGAATATTTAAAAATGTTTGATTTCTTTTAGAAAAATTGCTTTAGATTAGTTGGAGTATAGAATTAATTGGTTCTGGACCCAAGAGTAGTTGTTTATGATCTGGACTAGGACAGTTTTAATTTTTCCTGAATGCGATTATTTATATGTGGACTAAAGTTAAATAATTTTAGACATGTTGATCATCGGTCTAATTTTAAATTTACCAATCAAAAATCACAGAATGTTAAGAATGAATTTCCTTGTTGTTCTATTAGAAAATTCTTTAACCCATACGTTGTCCTTACATTTTTAGAATAATTTTAAAAATCGTTTTAATAAATGGCAGAAAATCTGCAAATATTCATGAAAAACAATTGAATATCTTCAAAAGAGAATTTTTTCCCTCATATTTCAATCGGACTATAAAAGTAGATTGACCTTCTCTTGTCTTCAACAAAAAATATTTTTTTGCAAATATTTACGCGAAATGAAGGCACATTAAGCCAATAAATCATAAACTTATCAAGCGCGTGAAGACAAATAAGTTATCGGACTGAGACCCAATTTCCTTACAAGGAAATCAATGGGATAACACTGTTGATTTAGTGAACAGAATAGGAGTTGTCAAGTGAAAATATTAACCTTTAAATAGTATAATTCGATGGATCAGAGAATTTTTGTGAATTGATCAGTATAATCAATTCACCCGAGAGGAGTTATCACCAAGAAATTGAAAGCTTATCACCATAAACGCGCTGTTTTTATTTCCACCTTATCAGTATTTTTTGTTAGCAATTTAAAAGAATTATGTTATGGCCCCCCGGTGTTCAGTCACAAGAGATCGGAAACAAGTAGGAGTGTACTTCTTGCAAAGAAAGATTACTCTTAGCTCATTGATAACAGCTATTAATAATAATAAAAAAACTCATTATATATTCTACAAATTGACGTCATTAAAACATTTTATATACGTTGTTTTTATGGTTTTTCACAAGATGAGCAGCTAATGTAGATGAAGTCATAAGCTTTATTCACTAAAACCGAATTTCTAGAAAAAAATGCTTTGAATATTTTCTACACAAGGTTGAGAAGTTGTTAAAAACAAGAAAGCCTTCATCGTATTTTTACTTAGCACAGCTTAACGATATTCTACTGAAAAAAACGTGCAAAATTGCAGTAAATTTGCTAAATTCTAAATCTATACAGATTTTTACAATTTTTCCATGATACCAAACAATATTAAATGATAAAATGAAATTAAAGGACAAATAAGAAATAGACAAACAGACTGGAACCTTGTGGTACTTCACCAAAAATTATAAATGCAATTTTTAGGAAATATTTCTTTAATTTGGTGTATTTCTGTTATTCTGTTTACAATCACAATAGCCTTTGATCTCAAAATAAAATTAGTTATAGTAAAGATATTTTCCGAATTTGTTGGCAAGCTTGAAGTGGAATTCTGAAGGTCCGAGAAAAACGAAAAATAAAATGAGTTCAGATAATTGAGATTTCAAATTGACAAATAAGATACGCAACTGTGGTGTGGGTAGAGTGTGGAATGATCTTTTAGGACTCAAAATATCCATTGAGATGAAAACGGCTACAAATACAGATTCGACAATATGTCTCAGTTCCAACGACATATCCTCAGTTTTTAGAATAGTTAACAATGTTGCAAAGCCACATTCGTACAATTCTGCTTCAGAAGAAATCTGCAAATTTCCTTATTTTGCTAGATATTGCCGCGAGGACAAAGGGGTGAAGACGGTTTGGCAAGTCACGATAAAAGAGCAAAAAGCGACATTTGGTCGATGCTCCATTGAATCGATTTTAGAGGAAATCATCTTGTCGCTAATGAGCTTCGGTATTCGCGTAGGACAAACAATGTAATACATCCTGCCCCCGCCCAAATGTATGAATTATATTCTGGGTCTGATATCAGCTTTAAAGATGAACGCTAGATTGGGGTAAAGTATTTTCAGTTTTTTAAGGGCGAAAATCTTCCGTAGCTCATAATTATTAAAACTTTTAATCATCCTTAGCTCTGATATCGACTCCAGTAATTGTCTTCAACGGTGTCGTTTTCTCCATGAAGCTTGTAGATAAATCACAGAAAATTTCAGGACTAAACAGAAGATTTGACGAGCTTTCTTAAGTTAAGGATATCCACTAACTCATTATCTCCTAGTTCTCGATGTCCTGGCATTCTTAGCTCCACATGACCAGAGTAATAATTTCATGCCAAAAATTGCGACGCACTTACAACATTTGTCAGGTTAAAATTCCCCAATCTCTTCTTCCCTAATTTCGTTTCGTCTGCTGTGCTGTATGCACCATAGGGTTGTCCCCTGAATTGAAGCAATACAGTAAAAAAAGTTGTCCTAAAAGATATGTATTTTAGTTTTTCCTCACATATGTATACTTTTATTGCACAAGGAAAATTCCAATCAAGAGTTGTATTTCCTCGTGGTCTTAAAATGAGAAATTAGAAAATGTCGTAAAACTCTACTCTTCTGTAAGTAAACAACTATGATGTCAGTGAACTATGAGGACTTATCGATTTAATTCTAAAACTTTTTCTTTCATAAATTTTAACTGTTATTACCTAAAAGCTTTAAAATCCTT
>QYTT01086198.1:5279-16501 GCA_006980735.1 Dasypogon diadema
ACGCTCTTCCGATCTGACTCGACTATACTCCATAAGTTCTTGCAAAATCTGGGAAGTGAAGAACAAGATGCTGCTTGGAGATATTGATATTATCACAAGGACAGAATGGTCACATTTGCCAATCTTAAATTCTCGAGCACTCCAATTGCAAAATTTAAATTGATATTTACAATAAAAAACATAGGCGTAAGTCACATTTATTAAAAATAACTCGTATTACGAACCCCGTCGGCACTGAAATATCCACATGAGTAGAAAATACATATTTCTTTCTCATCCATAGCTTACGTCTTACGCGAAGGCAAATTTTCAGGGAATAGGTGATTGCCAGTTTTTAACTTGACAAATGTTATAAGTAAACCACAGTTTTTGGCCTGCAATCCCAGTGGACTCACAAAACTCTAGGAGAGTATTACTACCCATCAAACCATGATTCTTAACCTTAAAACAATAGATCCTTACAGAAAATTCTCCCCACTTTATATATTTTAAAGAACAGATTTCGCAGCTTTGAAGTTTTTTTTGTTAGTTCAGAAAAATAAGCAAAAATCGTGCGTTTATTATATCAGATGTGCTGAGTGTTTGACTTCATTCATGCAAACATATAAGATTCCTCCGTTTCTATACGTTGACAGCGCTATTAACGCCTACATTTTCAAGGACCAGACTTTCTACAAGAGATTTCAAGAATTTTACAAGGTAAAAACAAATAAATTTGAAGTCGTTATGCTTCTGACTGTCATCGGACAGTATGAGTAGAATTAATTACCTGCCAATGTGAATCCTACCTGCGCAGACTACTTGGCGGCAGAGAAAACCTTTGTATGCCGCAGCGACGGCTATTTTACGGAAATTTTCATAACTACCCGCCGAACTGGAGAGACTGACGGGTGTATTCCTTAAGGAACTGTAATTGTTTAGATGGCAACAAAAACACAAATAGAACTTGTGAGATCCGTGGGGCCGATAAAGGCATTCAAGAGAACGATTGCAACAATCGCTAAAAACACTTGTATATGTGTATATCGATTTACGATCTGTGGCAATAAATATCTCACAAATAAGCTAAAAAATGGGAAAGGGAAGGCGATCGATATATAAAGAAGAACCAAACTTACGCCAGCTACAAAAAAGTTCACAGGTAAAAACAATCAGAAAAAGGAGTTCTCCGTGGCCGCCACACAGCATGCGATGGCACTGGGCAATTGCGTTCCTGGTCGTTCTGCGTTTACCTTTGTTGTAAACACATTCCAACGAGCGGGATGGCGGGCGAATTGTATAAAATTTGTTAAAACAAAACGTTTGCTGACTGTGCTGTCAATATACTGGCCGAGGCTGAGGTTGCGGCTCATGTACTGGCAGCGAGCAGCGAGTAGTAGACTCTGTGGTCACTGGAAGTGGCTGGCGGTGCCCAGTGCCATGTCCATGCCGAGCTGGTGCCATCACCATCAAAGCATCACTTTCCTGGCCTTTTTCCGTGCTCTGTGGATTTTTTGCCTTTGCATTTTTATCGTTCCGATAAAGCACCCGATAGCCCATTTAAAAAATTTTAAAATTTATCGTTGTAATTTCAAATATATTGTGCATATTATCGCATTTTTGCCGCTTTTCACATTTCATACGAATATTTATACTGTCCACGGCGACGACGAGTGTGTGAGTGCCAGCCCGAGCCCGATTATAGTCAGCCTCAGCAGTTCCTCTTGGACTCTGTGCTGTTCCTTAAAGGGCAGTCAAAAATTAATTCCGTCTTGCTGACCACGCCTAATATGTTTTGAAGTTGGCGCGTACACATATAAATTAGTTGTCAATTATGGTTCGGGGCGGTAATAAAATAATTACTTTCCCGAAGGCTCACACTTATCGAATGTTATTGAGCTATAAGTATGTAATTAGGAGCGATAACGAAGTGTCAGATAAGGACCTGTTTTGATTCTGAATAGAATTTAATGATTTCGCGGAGAAATGCTTCTGATTTGCGAAAGAAGCGACTTCTGCACGCATTCAAAATTAACAAGCTGTGGCAAGATATCGTTTTAGGAGCTCAAATCCCAGATAATGTAGGTTGGCCTGTCACTTGCATTCTATTGAAGTGTCATGTTGGTTGTGCCCGGCACAAACTGTGACAAGAGCAGCATCTCGTGGATGTTAAATATTTATAAAAACGAATCCGCACCGCACTTTTAAATGCGATTTATACTAACATTAACGTATTCAATAACAGATGTCGAATTGATCTGATCATAACGCACCTTGTTCTTTTCTATTGCCGCACTCTGAGATATTTGTTACAGATAGAATTTACTAGATCGAGGTTATCTAGAGGTATACAAATTATTTATTACACATTTAACTGTTCAAAGAGCTCTAAAGAAAATAATTATTTCTTTTTTAGCGTTTAAAATAGTAAATAATACTACTCATTACGGATATTACCAGCAATTTTGACAAATATTGCAACTGGATCCACTAACCACATCGCGGATTCCCAATAGCTGGAGCATGGTCTGACAGATCCGAGGACCAGAACCGACGAATGGATTCAAAATTCTTTCCGAATGATCTCTTCCATTGGTGGGACCTATGCCTTCAGCCATTAACGAGCGGATTAGGTCGGAGGAACTGAATTTTCCCATAAACTTTCTGTTTAACATAATGTTTGTTAGTTTTTGTATACACTAAGAGTTCTAAACTTTTAAAGCGGTCCGAAATAGCTGATACCAAAAATATATATTGTTACAATTTACAAACTAAGTAGAAAGCTTGAAGTCTTTGGGAATTCGAGATGTTTACCATATCAGGCAATCCATAAATTGTAATAAATGTGTAGAAAATCTATCATGATAGGCCGCAGTTATATTGATAGTGCTGGCTCAATTAATTTTTGAAAACTAAAAGGGGCTTATGTTTCTTAATTCCCTACTTGCTGGAGAAAGATATTAGCTTTATCGACTCCAAAAAAAAACATTAGCATTAAATTTGAATTTCATTGTATCAGTTTAACTGACTTGCTTTCACAAATGTAGGTTAAGGTTCTTAGAACAAATTCTAAAGCATTTTGAGGCACACAAAATGAACAAAGATAATTTCATAATTCACACTTTTGTTTAAGCACTTCGTTAATAATTATTTAATTTTGGTCGTAAGTAATAATCAATGGTCTAACCCGCTTATACCACTTGTTTTTTCCATCAATTTTGTGAATTCTGAAAATGTAAGGTGTACTCAATTTGTTACCTGATTGTATAGCAATTTAAAATCCTCCCATTAGTTCTTTTTTTTTGGTAACTAGAACTCGCCTAAAAATGGGAAATGGGAAGATTTGACTACTCAGCTTTTTTAAAGGTATTTATTAGAAATGAACGACTATGAGAAGTCTCTATGAAAAACTAGAGTAGAAATTTCGTCAAAGCAAGACTCCGTGAAATGGATTCGGGTGATGCAATGCACAATACGGTGGTACATATTCTATGAATTTAAATTTAAAATTTCACTAGCGTCTTAGCGATCATTCTTATGTTGTACTAATTTGTGATTACTGAAAAATGCCACCCTACATAATATTAGTATTAATAAAAAATTAAAAAAATTATTATTCTACTAATTAAAAATTTCTTAGTCATAAATCCTCAATGTAAAACCTCAGAATGGGATATTTATCAAGAAAAAAAATCCCCATGCAGAAAATTTTTAAAGCGAAAAATCCCCAAGCACAAAATCCCCAAAACAAAACCCCCAAAAACTTTAGTTAGAACACTCATATTGCCTGTGCATTAACGCAGACCTGATATATTTGTGCCACGTTTTTTAGTTCATTGATTTCTGTAGTGGAAATAGTGCGTTTTATAACGATTAATCGCGAAGCAATCTTTATTTCGTTTGTTGAAATGAATACTATGGAAATTTCAGTAATTAAATCTAACAAAGGCAGAGAGAAGTTATTCATTGATGGATTTGATTATCATTTGCATTCAAAAAATAAAAGTGACCAGTACAGGTGGAGTTGTTCTCAGAGAAAACTATTCCTTTGTAAAAGTTTTTTAATTACCAAGAAAATTGATGATAGACATAAAATGCATAGGCCTCCAAAAGTACACAATCATGAGAAGGTTAATAATAATTTGGTAAGAATGGCGATAACTTCTTCTTTGTCATGCTCTTCTCAAAGTATTACAAATAAAACGATTCAATGTGAATCGGATAGCAGGCTCGATTTACCATCGAAAAATGCTGAGAATGTTAAAATTCAACGAATACGGCGTAATCTAAGATTCTCTCAGGAATTAGGTAAATTAGAACCGATTAAAATTCTTTTTTTCTTATTATTCATTCTTAAGAGGATAAGGGATTCTAAATATTGACTAATGAGCATTCTATATTATTTCGTCCATCATAAAGCCAGTATGTACAATTCTAAAATTTGGTTTTTTGTTGCTTATCGTAATTTTTCTTCTTTTTAAGTGGTCTTGACTGTGCTTAATTTTTTTATTACTTTTCTGAGGAGATCTGTTGCAACCTAGCTTCTACCTGGTTAGGCGAAAGTAACCAAATTCGTGTCATTTTGATTTTTATTTAAATTTCAGATTTTTTTTCTGATACAGTTGAGTTGAAGCACAAAAATGGCTTTTTATTTTTTTTCTCTTATATCCTTGCATTTTTATTTGGTGAAACTTTTTCTGTTTAATCGTATTTTTTGCCGTCACGTTTTTTTAATTCTTCAAATTTTTTTCCTAGTCGACCTTAGTTTGAATTTGTTTGCTTTTGTGAGAACCACAATTTTCTGAGCATTTTTTGAGTTTGTTGTTGTTGTTTTCATTACGAAATCAAGATATGTCGTTGAGGGGGTTACATTCGTTGATTGTGGGTATTATAGAAACTCATGATGGAGACAATGGTAATATTTTGTAATCTTGAATTACTTGGCCATTATGATCCGAATTTTTTTTTTCCTAAGACTCTGCAATTTGAGTCTGTGCAGATTCATAATCAACCTCTTCAAACAAGGCTCTATCAATGACCTAGATTATCTCTAGCTCTAAAGCCGTTCGAAATTCTTTCAATTGCGGTAGCTTTTCCATGTGCTTCTTCGCAGAGCACGATTACCTTTTAATGTTTTGTGAACACATTAGGATTTGTTCTTATCTATTATTGCACAGTCTGTTAGCAATACAGGTCTAAGAATTTAAAAATGTCTAATGTCTGGACCAGGAATCCAATTTTGTCTACCTTCTTTAAGTCTTATGAAATACAAAAATAGGCATACACTTCACTCTATGGTGACTGTTATGAAGTCGCTTAGCTATTCAGAAAAGATTACTATTACTGCAACCTGCGACTGACTGAAGTTTCTATGTAAGCCTGGAGCATAAACTCTTTATATATAGCATTTTAATTTCAATTCTAAAATCAAAGTGGTTCCTTTTATATATAAAACCTTCTTCAGTTTGACAATCAGACTTTTCTATTTTTATACTGACGTCGTAAATTTTAAAGATGACTTTTTGAATGTGAAAAAATTAAATTCATTTTCACATAATTCAATTTCAAAACATTTTTACAAAATCAAAACTCTTCTTTTCAGATTCAAAATTGACTTCATCATTTTCAAACCCCCTCTTTTCGATTTTAACAAAGTTTTTGTCAATTTCAGAATTAGATTCATAAATTTTGAAGGTGACTTTATCAACTTCAATACGTATAAAATTCATAATTGGCTTTGTGAATATGAAAGTATCAAAATCGTTGGATGCAATCATGGTATTCAATTTTTTTTCCATGTTAGATATGAGAAAAAATGATTTTGTAAAATTTTAGTTGGCAATAATGGTTGGTTTTTAATTTACTTAGATTAATTAAAACATTCGTAATTTTTTTTATTACCATTTATTTCTTATTTCTCTGTGGTAATTGAAAATTTAAGTTCCTATAAATGTTGTTTTCTTTATATTTACAAACGCTTTCTACTTTCATCCGGCCGACCACAGAGGAAGAATATTTTAAAATTTAATTATAATTCTTCGAATACTTTAATTACTTAACGTTAAAAAAAGAAAAAGAAAAAAAACTGTCTTTCTCGTAGTGTGTGTTACTCACGGCTAATGTTTCTATTAAATTTTTAATGCACTTTTGATGATAAGATTCAGAATAGAAAATCTTATAATTTGCATAAACTATTTTCAATTAATCGGAATGATTAGCTTAATTTTCTATAATTATTCTTAATGTTTACAGAATTGCAATAAAAACGTCTCCATGATAAATTTGATGATTGCAATTGAATTATTTTTCTCTTCTGCACCTGATGAAGTCTATGAAAATATTTCTTACCAGATGATTAATTCATTATCTTTACGATAAATAATCATATTTAAAAACAACTGGATTGTGTATGATGCATGGCATTTATCTAGTGCACATCGAGAGCAGCTTGTATTTGCATTTGGCTCAAACAAGTCATCGACAAGTAGCATGATAAATCACTTTCGTGGATCAACAGAATCTTGTAAAATTTGAAGCACTCGCAGTATTCGGAACAGTTGTGTCTGTTTAGCTCGTCAACTACCCTTACATCACGAATTCCTTGTATAACAATGTGCCTCGAGAAAATCTGTCATGTAGGTAGTTAGAGACAAACAAGTAAATAACTCATCCGCCTTGATCCACACCGGGGTCTACTTGTGCATGAATTTCGATAAACGAATGCATTCAAAATCACCAAGTCCGCTTGATGTCTTAATTAAAAGACTGCACAGTGTTGAACAATTGGTAGCACGAGTTTTTTAGATTGCAAGTCAACTTTTCGATATTTGAGTTTCCTGGAGTGGCAGTGGAGTCCCGAACATGCTAAAAATCAGCTCAAATAACGAGATGCGGTTGAGCCAGCCGAGAATTGCACTGCACTTCTGCTCCCCAGCTCTATTCTCGTTTTGATAAATATATGGTGTTCGGAATTTTAGCCAATTTCGTTGTTGCACAATTATCTCGTGAAGATCTCTTTCGCTCTCCAGACTATGTATAATTAATTTTCTTATCAAGATGCAATACATGAGAGTTTTATATCTTTTAACGAATATATTTAATCTAAAAAACGTGAGTTTATTTATTTTGCAGCTCTATCAGTGGTTATTAATCAAAACCATTCTTACTGCAAGCCTATCAAATTTTCTTAATCAAATTTAGGGATTTCTTGCTAAGTGCAACAGAAGCATGATATGAGTCCGTTCACTCACTCAGTGACTTCGCACTCGCTGAATAATTCTAAAAAACTTTCAGCAATCGCAACATCTTGTGGTGGTTTCTTTGGTGTCGTGTTTTTTTGAGGCACACTGAAACCTGGTAAAATCGAATTCCCTTATTAAAATTATCTTTTTTAATCGAAAAGGTATCGCTTCTTGAAAACACCCACGATCTTGTCCTCTCTTTCCTGGGGTATGAATAAACGGCGCGAAACACAGCACAGTGGAAAACAAACCAGAAACGAAGTTCTTCCTTAATCAGCGATCAAGAGTGCAATTTGCATTGTGTAAATGCTTGAAGCGAAGCTATGCGTTTCACGTCTTTCTAAATAAAGAAAAAATGATAATTGTGTGGATGCAAGTCATAGGGAAAAGTTTTTCTAATTTATTTTTCTTTTATGGAGAATATTTTAAATTAGAAGAAAAATATGAAATCTCTTTCATTTTATCTCAAATTAAAGATGTGAATAAATATTTACTTAAATGGATTTGTTTCGATTTGTAAAAGGCAATGTGTGATGATTTTGGTAATACATGAAATGTAATGAAATAGTTCATTACCTCCAAAATTGAAGACTCTGCCCTTCTGGAAAAATAATATTACGTTATTTCTACGAAATATACATAATGCAAAAATATTTGAATTTTCCTGTTTACCTGGTAGAGCTTTTCAAAAACAAACAATAGCTGGCCATACACGGACGGAACTGATCCGCGGATCAGATTCGTTGGACGAAGAATTCGTTCCGGTGAATCTGTTCCATTGGTCGGACTTACGCCTTAAGCCACTAACGAGTGGATCTGGCCCATGGATCTGATGCGCGAAGCACCAATTCCGGCAGAAATTTTTGTCGTATATGATCGGCTAATAGGTATTCATCTTTCGCCTTGCAAAAATTCTTCGAGTTTTAACAGTTACGTGTACTTCCAAACGTGTTTTTCTACTCATATTTTTGTCAACTTTTCTTCTTTAAATTTGTTTTTGATTTGCTTCCTAAATAAATTTTAATAGTATTTTATGTGGTTGCAAATTGTCGTTCTACAGCTAAGTTTCTTTATAATTCAAAGTTGTTGGAAACATAAAATCTCTTAGTTATCCTTCGACTTTTTGATTTTTTTTCGATACTGGCAACTGTTACTCCACTTTTAGTAGTTAGCTCAATGGTTTTGTATGAAATAAATTATAGTTTCATTAAAAGAACTGTTTTTAGAGTTTTCAGATCCTACATTACATCAATACCCTAATACAAACATATTTATAATTTTTTGTCATTGGTGGAATCATTTTTTACGAACACAGGGTCAGACCCTGTAATGTAATAGATATTTCATGCCGCATATAATTCGGAAGATTATGAACTCTAGATTTCAGTCCTTCAAGAAATATAACAGGAAGGCTGTTTTTTTAATACCCGCAATGATAGAAGAAAACTTAGCTAAGTAATTTCAAACCCGAAATTCTCTTCTGCCAAAGCTGTGCTGTATGCATAATAGGAATAATAGGTCCAGGAAATACGATAAAAAATTTAAATTGAACGCTGACTTCAGGCGAAAAGTTTATGCTTTATAACAACAGCTTGAAGAAGTACGCTTTGCTATAAAAAAAAGTTCACTATGTTTGTTGGGTTTAAAAAAAGATCTAGATAACAAAAAAGGAGTCACTCTGCAACACGATAATATTATACCTCATATATTTTTAGTAACACAGCAAAGAAAAAATTAATCGGAAAATAAAGTTGAAAAGGATGCAATAAAAACGATACAATTTTGATTTTATTTCAAAAATGTTATTTTACTTACAATTTTCAATAAGATAACACGACACGTTTCGAATATTTGTATTCTCTTCAACATGAATTCGCGACAAGCGCTTGTTGTCCCTAATCACTTCTCATCACACATAAAAGTAAAATATAAAAATAAATTTAGTAATACTAAATATTCGTTAATAATTCCAACAATAAACGTCACACATTTCGTTATCATCCCCACATTTCGTTATTGTCTAACAGTCATATGGAATAAGGAAGAATGACGAAAAACCCATTTGGTACGTGTTTCGTTTTTCACTGCAGATTTAATCGGTTACCATCCACTTTACACACAACTGCAATAAGCAATGCAACTTGTGTCGCTTCATGTGTAAGATATCAGATTGACAACATAAACACCTCTGCTTGTCCAGGTTCTTCGTTGAATGTTTTAATTAACGGCTTTTTATTTACTCTTAATAAAAACAATAAGATGAGAGACGGGTGAATAAGAAAATATTTGGGAGAGATACGAAATAAATTGACTACTGGTGGAAGATGTTACGCTTGTACAACAACCAATTTAAGCAGACATTTACATACAAATTTTATGTCTGTTTCAGATAATAAAGACTTCTGTAACAATGAGTTGGGTGAGGAGGCGGCTTCAACTGAAATTGATCTGTCGGAACCATTTTCATCGGAATCTCTTCATGAAAATTCATTAAGTCCAAGGTCTTCCTCAGATATAGAAACATCAGTGAAGCATTCTCCCAAGAAAAACAATGAGGAGAATCAAGATCCTGCTGTTCCGAAAGTAAGACTTAATGTTTCCCTCGCTTCGGATCCAGCTTTAAAACCAGATGCAAAGGATATAAAAATTTTGTCTGAAGACATACAAGATGAAAACATCAAAAAAAGTAATATAGAGGAAAACGCATTGTTTAACCAAGGACAAATCAGAAGCCCGAGTGCAGATATACCACATCGATTGAAAGTGTTCATGTGTCATCCCTGTGGAATTGGATTCTCGTCCCTTTCTACATTAGAAGCTCATCAAACTTATTACTGCTCGCATAGGTAAGAAATTCATAATAATATAACCTGGTATTATTTTTAAATTTTTGCCCATGTTGTTGCAGGAAGGATGTTGATGAAGAAGTAGCACCGAATAGTGAGTCGTCTTGTGAGAGAACTTCGTGTGAACCATCTGCAAAATCCATAAAGACTGGTAAGCAGTACGCCTGTAATCAGTGCTCTTATAGTGCTGATAAAAAAGTATCTCTTAACCGGCATATGAGAATGCATCAGTCATCACCTGCGCCAAGCTCAAATGCCTCGAATGGCGAGGAGACTTCTAGTCAAGTATGAATTTCCTCAGCAAATTTAGGCATTATGTTATATCCTATTGTTTTGCAGCAAATTGATCGTTATTGTTCAGAGTGTGATATTCGTTTCTCAAATATAAAAACTTACCGGGCACATAAGCAACACTATTGCAGCTCCAGACGCACGGAGGGGTAATATAAAATTTTGCGGTAATATCTTGATGAAGCTCACTTATTTTTTATGTATAGGCAAACTACACCAAAACCAGACGCAAAGAAAAGTGGGTCTGCAAGTCCTCAAGAACGGGCGAAGACGCCAACACTAGTGGCTCCACCACAGCCATTTTTGGCTTTACCAACAAATCCTATATTAATTATTCCATATTCATTGGTTAGAGCAGCAAGTTTGCTTCCGGGTCCACTGTAAGTATATTTTATTAGAATTTTTTAAGGATACATTATATAAAGTTCCTAAACTGAAATATTAAATCGTTATCTCTTCCGCGCTAATTGTCTATACTCACGCCAGTAGCCGAGTTGGCTGTGGTGCAGCTCTACAGATTTGCTCCTCTGTGGGTGCGGGATCGATTCCTGTAAATGACACGGTGATTTATTTAGGTACCAGTGGTTGAATCCATTCTACTGTCGAGAATTTTACTTGCAACGCCACTGGAATATTGCACAGTAAAATTTCATGCCAAAAATTGTGGATTACTAGCAACATAATTCGCAGATTTGAATTATACTTCAAAAACAAATGCAGCACTTGGGCCAAGGCCTCAGCTTTGAATCCCAGTACGAAAAAGAAATGAAAACATTTTCTATTTATCCCAAATTGGAGCGAATCTGAAACGAAAAATAGGTATTTAACTGTCAAAAATGAATCGTCCCAACATTTTTTTTTTTTT
>QYTT01086198.1:16521-55564 GCA_006980735.1 Dasypogon diadema
AAATTTAGGCATTATGTTATATCCTATTGTTTTGCAGCAAATTGATCGTTATTGTTCAGAGTGTGATATTCGTTTCTCAAATATAAAAACTTACCGGGCACATAAGCAACACTATTGCAGCTCCAGACGGACGGAGGGGTAATATAAAATTTTGCAGTAATATCTTGATGAAGCTCACTTATTTTTTATGTACAGGCAAACTACACCAAAACCAGACGCAAAGAAAAGTGGCTCTGCAAGTCCCCAAGAACGGGCGAAGACACCAACACTAGTGGCTCCACCACAGCCATTTTTGGCTTTACCAACAAATCCCATATTAATTATTCCATATTCATTGGTTAGAGCAGCAAGTTTGCTTCCGGGTCCACTGTAAGTATATTTTATTAGAATATTTTAAGGATACATTATGTAAAGTTCCTAAACTGAAATATTAAATCGTTATCTCTTCCGCGTTAATTTTCTATACTCACGATAGTAGCCGAGTTGGCTGTGGCGCAACATTTACTCTACTTTGCTTTTCTTGAGATGGGATCTCTTTTGTACTCTGCCAAAATTATAAAAAGCGTTATATTTCTTTAAACGTTAATTGAAAATTTATATAAAATATATTAAAATTCCTCGTTACTTTCAGGACATCAGTAACAACTGGCATATCAAATCCGGATACAACTTGCTTTGCATTTGAAAATGGATCTCTTCAACCCCTTGCGACAGCTTTAACCACACAAGGATTAGTGGAGTCAACTTCGTCGAGGTCTCAAACCCACTGTAACACAACTGCTCATTTACTTACAGAAAAGAATTCTAGAATACCTAATCACGAAGTTGTAAAAACAACAAGTAAAAAGGAAGTGTCTAGTCGGTAAATTGCTTCCAATTATCATAAGTAGCTCGACACTAAGTTAAGCATTTTCAGAGAAACAGCACCTTTGGATCTCTCGGTTCGTAAATCTCCGGTTCCTAGGCATTATTCACAAATATCTGGATCTACAAACGAAGAAAATAAATTAGATATAGAAGCTATGATGGAAGGCAAAGAAAATCTTTCTATCGATAGTGGAAAAATTACTCCAGAACATATTGTATGTGCACCTTCGTTGCCAAACAGTCCTTCGATGAGTCCTTCTCCCAAAAGACGTACAACAAGTCCGAGAGGAGGTCCAGTCTCTATATCACCTGGTCCAGGTTCCTTAGAACAGATACCATTAAGATCAATTTTACCAACAGATATAGCTTTGAAATTGTCCGAATCTAACATTATTCCGCCTTTGATATCTAAGCAAAACATAGAGTTAGCACTGAAACTCACGTCATCAGGAAATAAAACTTGTGAAAGCTCGAATTCATTGTCCTCTCCACTTCTTGCTCTACCAACTGCACCAATAAATGTGGTACCACCTATTCCTAATGTGCAGCCGCAAATGTACGTTAAGCAAGGTGTATCGAAATGCAAGGAATGCAATATCGTATTTTGCAAATTTGAAAATTACTTGGCTCATAAGCAGCACTATTGCTCTGCTAGAAATCAGGAGGGTTCCGAAACTAAAACTAATACCCCTCCAGCGACAGGGAACCCATCTGAAACGGCATCCCCTCCAATAGCATATCATCAATTAATTTGTGCAGCGTGTGGTATCAAATACACATCACTAGACAATTTACGGGCACATCAAACATTCTACTGCCCAAAGGGTGGAGATTTAACACCACAGGTAATCTTTTAAAAATGTCCCACTGACCAAACTGATCGTTTAAAATACAGATTCCGCTTGGTAAAGAAAAATGCGTAAAATGTAAAACTGTGCACGACATTGCTCAGCAGTGTCCTGCAGCCCAAGGATCCTATAAGTGTCCAGTTTGTGATGTGATTAGTTTAACAGCTGCTGATAGTAGAAAACACTTAGAGACTCACGGTAGTGTGAAAGCGTTTCGTTGCTCAATATGTCGTTATAAAGGAAATACTTTACGGTAAAAACATTTCATTTAAAAACAATAATTTCGTTTCAAATAATCATTTGTATTGTTACAGCGGAATGAGAACTCATATTAGGATGCACTTTGACAAGAAAACATCTGACTTTAATGAAGAAAATTATATGTCATGTATCCTGGAAGAAGACGGTGTAGAAATTGTCAGTTCTGCACCTATAAGTCAAGAACAGCACTCCCAACAGCAACTGTTTAATTGCGAGATCTGTAACTATTCGTCTTCCTACAAAGGAAATGTGGTAAGATTTGTTATAAAAACCTAAATCAATTTCATATTTTACCGTGCATGTTTGATCGTGCATTTTCGGTAGATCAGTAGGAAAGTAATTTTTTAAATTAAGCCATTTTTACTCTTATATCTACATAATGCCCATTATTTTTTTTTCTCCTTTCTCCCTGCATACTTATCCCAAGTGTAATGCTTTTCTCATTATTCTTTGATATACTCAGGACTGTATAGAGGGTAACTAAGTACTCGTATTCTGCAATACTTCGGCTAAGGCCTTAAAAATACACTGAATGCTTTTCAAAAACTTTGCTAGATGGTGGGATGACATTAAGATATTTTTTTACTCTGCTGCAAGTCATCCACCTTTTGTCGCCAGTTGCAAATTTGTGCAGAAAATGTTCTGTAGGATGACAAAGAGTAGCGATATGAAATTTAGGCACTACTCACCAAGTTCTTATCTTTATAATTTTGATGAAGTCAAGGTGATCAGTACTGTGCTGTGGCTATTTCCTTTAATAACTTCTACATTATTGGGTAAAGGTCTTCCTAAAATTTAACCAATAAAATGTGATCATCAAAAGAAGTTGAGCTTTGTGAAATTTATGTTCAAGGCTGAAATCATTTGATCTTGGCCAAAAGTATAAATTTGCTGCTACTTCAGTTGAAGATTTCGCTCAGTGCAGTGTGTAGGAAATATACCTTATTATAAACAAAGTGATTCCTCAGGAGCTTGATTGTAACTACCAGACCCCGTGCTCAGCCCTAATGAGAGGGTCGCAGAAGCCCGAGAGGATCTTTATTCTACAGAGGATCTTTATACACCTGGTTCCATCGAGAGAGGACAATGTGAAAGTTGCTCCGAGGAGCCTCCAGCATCGACCCGGTTAACCCAAGTCCACAGACGCCTTAGAGGGGCATATAGGGTGATTCTCCTTTGAAGCTAAGGCGATTTTTTTTTTGATGAGGATACTTTTGCGTCTAACAGCGCACAGCTTTGTCCCTTTTGTGCAAATGAATAAAATTTCCTGCACAAATTTTTCGAAGAATTGCACGAGACTGCTTTTCTTTCTTATTTTTGTTTTCAGATTTCTTTTTTTGTTTCTGTTCTCAACTTTCTCGTCTTCTCATCCCACTCGAACTCAAGAGGGCATAAAGCATGGGACATAGAACATTTCTATGTCAAGAATATAAAAAAATGGTACTTAGGCCCTTTCTAATTTCCACTCATCAATTATTATTATTTATATTTACTTGCTATTGTTCATTTAATATTTTTTAGTTTTATAACTCTGTTGAGATCTTATTCAAAATGTGTTCAGAAAAAGATAAATTTATTAATTTTAGATGCGTCATATGAAACTAGTGCATCCCCAACATGCTTCTTCACCACACTCGACTTCACCGGAAATCGGAGAAGGAAGCGAAGTTCTAAGTCAGAATGGCGATGCAAAACAGGTGAAATGTCCAGAAAGGTAAATATTTTTCAGTAATGGCAAACATCTTCATTGATAACAAGAAACATTTGTTCCTTTTAGTTCTGCTATAAAATCAGAGCCAAGTGATATGAGAGGTAACGAAAAAGAGTTCCTTGCAGATGGAGTCTCTTCAATAAAAATTGAACCAGAAGAAAAGCGGGACACCGATTCTAATGTTTCCGCTCTTTCCAGCTCCTCGCCCCTTTCCACAGAAGAGAATTCGATCAAGATGACCAATCAAAAGTACTGTCAAGTGTGCGATATAAAATTCAACTATATGAATACATATATTGCCCACAAGCAGTTCTACTGCAAAACCAAACGAAATGAAAGAGAGTCTCCAAGTCCAGCTTCTATTCAGGCAACAGTGTTGGGCAATAAAAACAAAGAAAATCTGGAGACAGTGCTTTAAAAGTAATCTAATGTAGCAGGGTCACAAATAAATTTCCTTGCTTAATTCAGCGTGCATATTGAACGAACAAGTCATATCAGGGAAGGTGCTTCTTTGGAACAGTTTTATTTAAAATGCGAATTGAATATTTGGACCCAAGGCCCTTGATGTACTTGGCGGACAGCAGTGCTGTGCAACGGCCACATAGTAATAGCAAAATTTATGTAAACATTTATTTCTGTGATAATATGCACGTGCAACTTGCACCACGATGCTGGTGGCAGTATCTCGATTGAGCTCTCTATTGTTGTATGATTTTTACTGTAAGCAGACCATTTGACTTATTTAATTGAAATCGCTTAATTTGTTTATCGCACTATTTTTTATTGTGAAAGAAATGATGCCAAAGCTTAAGTATGACACTGTCATGAAGAGGAATATTGTATATATAACATGTATGTAAGTAATTTTCATTATTTCAGTTATAGCCCTGATTTAGCCATTAAGTCATAATACAGACCGCGAATATTTTATATATAAATGTTAGGTTATAGTTATGGATGTGAATGCATTTATCCCCATATACTTTCTCATACCATTTAATTACAATATTGCTAAAGTGACAATAAACTATTTATTCCGAGATAGGATTTGTATTTTAAATGTGATGGAAACTTTGATCAATTCAGAACAAGGAAGAGGAAACTGATTTAATTCAAACTAAACAAAAGTTAACTATTATTTTAATATATTTAATAGGATCTAATATTGCCAGTAACTACAAAATGGACCATTCTTCAGAACTCCGCAATCCTAATTTGGATCGCAATCTGAGGTTAAGTAGCCACTGCTCTAAAATATTAGAGATATTCCGGCATTTTGCTTATACAACTGCGGCTTGTATTCGACCCAAAAACCAGAAGATGGCAGATTGGTGTAGTTCCACTCAAAAAAAGGTGCCTCTCCCTTTTTAGGAATCAACTGAATATAGAAGAGTTCCCATAATGATAGAGAAGTCTCTTTTGTATGTGATAAATAAAAATTCTCCTTAGAAGTTCAATCAAGGAAACAGTGCAGCACTTTGGAAACAGGGGCGTTATATCATCAGATCTGGTGGGTTTAAACACGTCGAGGTTCACAAGTCCTTTATAGACTTCGCACGTATCGAAATAGAACTGCTTTTGATTAGTGTTGCACGCAGAGAAATTTGAGTTGGAAGAATGTCGCAATATATCCGCATTTTACGGCCCGAGTACCGTACTTGGAAATTTTGGGAAGAATTTCTCCCTAGAATTGATACAATCGAAATCCTAGATTCGATCGTCTTACGAGAGCATATGAAGTCGATTGCAAGCGTGGGACTGCAAGCATAGCCTGGAATCACCGGCCAATTACCTCTTCCGAGTATCTAGATGGCGGACAGCCTTATTGACACCCTGATCGACCGAAGCGAACAAGTCTTGTACGAACGAGGTGTTATAGAGCACATAGGAAGACACAAACGGAACTAGCACGATCCGACTGCAGTCCACCCGCATAAAAGGTTCTTCCATAGTTCGAGTTCGAGCTGCTTTTGAAAATTTTAAGAGGAGCGCTGCCGCTTAAATCGATTTTACCAAAAGCCGGGGCCTGTTGTGGTAAATACCATGGTGAAAGCACATAGGTGCTCTCTTTTGAGGATCCAGCGGACTGACACTTGCTTGAAGAATCTGGGCCTATATATTGATCGTGGTGCTGCTGCATATAACCACTAGTCACTACGCGGTTTGGGAGAAATTCTCCGCAGCTATTGGTCCTTGACAGTCTCCGATATTCCCTCTTTCGCTAAGATGAAGTGCAGTCGTACTCAATTACGTGGCCCATTCTCCACATCTTGAAGGACTACTTGAGACTCCTCAAAATATAGGTTACAATGTTTTCTGGTGACAGAGAATTGAAATGTACATTTTTATCCAATTTCGCGGTTAGGGAATTAATTGAAGTTTCTAGCTAACATTTTTGAAAATTATACCACCAGAAAATTAAACGTTTGAACCTTGAAAGAAGTTAAACGTTTTTCCGCTACATAAGCTAGTTTTTGCACAGTAATAAGTTGAACCTAAAAATTTGGCTAACTCCCATAAGAACCAGTGCAAAAATAAAATGAAATTGAAAACTTGTCCGAAAAATAATACCTGAACTGTAGAAACGCCTTTTGCTGGTCCCTGAAACTCCGGGCAGTTCATTCATAATTTCGCTACTATCAACATGTGGCGTAGGAAACGTAAACATTTCGGGTAGGTCAGTTACAAAACATCTGCCGCCCGAATGTCAACAAGTTTTTTCATGGCATACTTGCGCTTGGTGTGTCACTGCTAAATTGTGGTTGTAGTATGAAATGCGTCTTTGGAGAGCTGTCTAGCTGCTGTCAACAAGTTCAGTCAAAATTGACAATTCGTCCATTCCGTTGAAAAAGTTATTTGCTGATTGCTTTGTTTTGTGTTTTCGCAGGATTTTTATTTTGAAATTGTTAGTTATATAATTAGTGCGGCAGAAGTTGTTTGCTTTGGTGTGATGTGGTGCAAGTGAAATCCAAAACGCGCAGTAGAAATGGAGTTAGATTGTGGAACAGATAGGATTAGAAGTGAACCTTTGAGACAATATTATTATTAGATTAAGTTCGTTTTGTGATATTACCACGGTGCAAATTAATATATAGCAATGAGTAAGCTGGAGAGCGACGAGCTGGATTTTGGTTTCCCTCAGACGGGACAATGGAACACCACCCAGCATGTAACGTTGGAGAACTTGAAAATGGATGCTCATATGGTAAAGGCCACATTTCATGTCTATCCTAATTAAGGTTTTATCTGAAGGGCAACTTTCTAAGCAAAGTTTTTTTTGTCTTTGAGTTAAATATAGCACGTTTACATTTCTAGTATGTAAAGGATTGGATAAGAAATTCAGGGAAGGGTACATAGATAAAGTACTTATGTAGGCCACTATTAGTCATTAAGTTTGCTTCTGTTGGGCCATTCACTCTGTCAGTGATTAAACGACATATTGCCAATTGTCTCAAGTATCTACTTACTATATCAGAATTATATACTGAAATTCTACGACAACTTCTTGACTAATATATTCCACCACTTGGTCTCTATTTATTAAATTATAAAGAGATAAGGAATTTCCTGGGAATACATCAAGCTACTTAGAAATTTATTCGATTTACAACTTAAGCCAATGAATATTCTAACACACTGAAAAGTTCTTCTGCTGTGCACGGTGCATGTTTCGTAAAGGAAAGTGCTTTGTTGCAGAGCAGGAGAGAAATAGGGACCAAATGGGGTCGTCTATTTTTCGAAGCATTTGCAAGGAACCTCCACGCTCCACCCAGCTACAGTGTAATGAACAAGAGGCTAGAAGCCGTCACTTCCAAACAAACTACTCGATGGATTGATTAGTGGCCTTACTACAAGACTTCCTTTTGCAGGGTGGGGCTGACTCAGCAGAAGGTGCTGAGCAACTAATTTTTTACTGCAGAAAGTTCAACAACCTCACACTCGTCTTAAGGGGTATTTGTCGGAATAAAATTTTGATGTTTTCTAAAAAAAAATTCTGAGCAAAAAATAAAAGATCGATTTTAGCGAAATTTTGTCCACGTATTTATTCATATTTATTTTTTCATTTTGTTTTTTTTGTGTTTTTAATTTATTTATACGTTGGGATCATCAGTAAAATGGCCACAATTGCACTTTATATTCCTGACGAGTGCAGCTTATCAATGCCGACAATGAGTTAGACTCGTCATTTCAGTAGCAAAGGTTAGTACCTGGGTCAATGAACTTTGATTAAAATTTATATGTAAGAAATTTAGATATTATACACATGGACATAAAGTTTGTATACGTTTCTTTCCACAGCATTTCAACAGGTGATTTTCTCGTACGTTGTTTTCTACGCATGCTTTAAAAATACGTTTTAATTTAACACGTGGTTTTCGCACGGTTTATTGAATACCATCTTCCATGTTGCACGTGCTAATCTGTGTTTGTTTAACGTTGAATCTGAAAGAGAATTCCGAAATTTCATTTCTCTTTAAATCTCTTTAGTTTATAATAAAATTACAAATAGTAGAGACAGTGCCGTACAAATTTGGCGGTGTAATTTTTCTATTCTATCAAAAATATCCCTTGTGTTTCATAAATTAAAAAAAAAACATTAAGCCTTGATAATATAATTTTATGAGAGACCCGCAACTGGAAAGACATCCTCAATTCAAAGATGGGTTTAAATGGTTTTGGATTAAAATAGAAAACAAAAGATGATTTTATTTGCAAAGGGAATATTTCATTTATTGCTAAGTAGTACTGTCATAAAATAAGCATTTCCCTTTTTTTGTGTATTTCTCTTTTGTAAATTGTGTTGCCAAACAATCAAAATGGATACAACGATACGGTCGACCTCGCGAATACCAGGATGTGTACTCGTCCCCTTTCGCTTGCTTCAGGCAGTTCATAAAAAAGTGCCTTCTATACGTATTGTAGGTATTGTATTTACAAAGAGCGACGGGTAAATGCCCAAGAAATATATCACCGTCTCCGTCTCCCCGATTCTGTGTTGATGCGTTTTCAAAAAACTGTGCCCCCTGAGAATGAAGACCAGCAATTTATATTTAGTTAGAGAAGTGTTGAAGTTGAGATGGGACTTGGCAATTCATTGGTCGTTCTCGCAACCGGGATCACGTCCCACACTGGACAATGTTAATTGTTTGCCCAGTCTGTGAGACGTCGAAATAAATATTTGAAGGAGAGGTAAGGACTCAGAAGCTAGCAACCTCATTATCGTAAATGCCACTTTAGCCTGACACCCATATGAAAATTATAGTCGATAGTGGAAATGTATCTAAAGACCTTGGTTGGACGATCCGAATTTTTACATTTGTTAAAATGTCTTCTACAATGAAAATTTTTTGTTATTCGATCTAGCGCTGATCTACAAAAGTTCTGGGCAAGCTCTGAATACACCATTTTGTCCAATATTAATCAGAGTCAAAAGGAAGGTATTCAAACTTATTGTCAACGACGTGATATTGTCAAGTATTGATTCTCTGGAGTTGATTGTCCTTCGCTCTTTTATTTCTATTTCCAAAGACATTGTGCTGATGAAGTCAGGCTAAATGATTTCTTTTAGAGTACTCCTTGTGCACAATAAAGCCGCTGCCAGTAGAATAAACTACCGTCGCCTGTTTTATTCACCATCAAACTTTCAAGTCAATCCATTCATTGACACTTATTGCACCCAATTCTTTGTTTTTACTTTTTATTCTTTTCCCTTTGCAGCTAAGATTGTGCTTGCCTTCAAGAGTGCTCGCCTTCTAGAGTACTCACCGTTTTGAATTCAATAGCAGTAGAAAGGAAATCTAATATTAGATTATATATATACAAGATTATACTGACAAATCCTATCATCACTGGCCCATTCATTTTTTTTTTATCTCACTGAAGCATTCTCTCTTAAAAGTAGCAGACATTTGAATGAAATAGTACTTTTACTTTTGACACTGAGCATGCGGACCACGTGTTATTTTTGTAAACACTGTTTTGCGGCACATGGTAAATGTACCTGTTGCATTAAAATTGATTTATATTCTATCGATTTTCCAAATGTTCATGTCTACCGACAGCAGACAGCAGTTTGAAAAATCAATGAAAATATTTAGACGCGAAGCTCTTTCGAAGAAAATTGTTTTTAATCAAGTTTTCCTAAAATAAGGAAGGTATTCAGGGTCAAACAAGGTGTAATTTACTCAGTTGTGGTTTTAAAATATATGGAAGTAAAAGTGTTTTATGTGTGCGCTTTTTCATTATGAAAAATTCAATTTTATCGGAAGTAATTCCAATGGATTCCTTGAGAACGACAGAATAAAAATTGATTTTTTGTCAAAAAGTTAGAACTCAGGAAATCATGAGAAGTCCCTCTTGCTACGCAATGTAAATGAACAATAAAAAAGTTATATTTAATGCATTTACATTAACTGTTGTCTGGATATTTTGATCACATCTTAAAAATGCATTTTTATGAAAGTGATGATCCTAATGACTTTGGTTTCCCAGAGCCAGGACAATGGAATTACACCCAACATGTGTCCTTGGAGGACTTGAAAATGGATTCATATATGGTATGTTTGTTAAATTTTCGATATTTTCTTTCTTCTTAGTTTTTATTTATCTGTAAAATACCGCATTTATTGTAAAATGTGTGCGAAAATTGAAAGAGATATTGATTATTATCCAAGACATGAAATGCACAGCAAGTGTTAGTCCATTTCGAAATCCCTTCTAGCAAAACCTATTTGTTCTTGCTGTTTTTTTGCATATTCGACCTTATGTTCCCCGTAATGGTACGAAATTAGACGAAAATCCTATTTTCGGAATTATGTTTCGATTTGATGATCGAAAGAGATTAAAAAGTCAGTTGTGAAAGAACTGTATCCCAATAAGAAATTATGTTTCAGTTATATTTTTAAGCTCTGCTTGTTGGTTAAAACACAATTTTATTCAAATGTTTCTCGTCCGATGTTTTCGACAGACCCTGTATAGATAGGGTACGAGATTATCGATTTAATTTGTTTTAACGGAACAACAGAGACAATGTTAAAAACCTTGGTATAGTATTTACTAAAATTCTGAGCTTGTCTGACCACATTGACACCGTCATTGGTAAGGTATATGGAGTGCTACGAAAATTATCTATGTCTGCTTCCTACACACCACGTGACACGCGTATTATGATCGTGAGGTCCCTGATTATCCCATTGATGACATACGGCTGTGCGCTCTCCTGCAAACTTGACCCCCGTAAATTCGACATCGTTTTCAACTCGGCTGTTCGTTACGTCTACAGCCTTAGGCGCTTTGACTACATTTCTCCTTTCATCAAATCGATGGGATGGTTATGATGCCTATCTTAAGTTCTGCACTACTATATTCCTCAAAAAAATCATGTTGTCGAGGCAACCTAATTACCTCTCCATTAAATTAAATTACATTACAATTCTAACAATTCTTTGCCTATGCCTTTGGCTCACTGTAGTGTAGCGGAATAACAGTCGTTCATTCCATTAGACTCCAGAACCCCCTTTCTCTTCAGATTAGACGCACCAATGGCAAGCACAACTTTTCGGGCGTACTTTTTGAGCACTTTTGTGCCACTTAATTTGAATATTTTGTAATTTTTAGTTACTTATCTTTTTCTTTTCTCTTTCTTCGCTTACTTTTCTCTATCATCTGAGTTATTTTCTTTTAATTTTTTTCATTTTGTACTTTGTATTTTCATTTTATCCTACATTTAATTGTAAGAGTTAATCTTGCAAGTGTTGTGTTAATTAATAAATTTGAATTTGAACTTAAACATTGTAAGTGATAAAATGGTTGTATCAAGTTATTTTCAATAAAGCACTACATAAAAAAAGAGAATACATTTGTTGTGAAATTATCATTTATATTAAAATTAAATATGTAAAATTAATGATATTATTATTTATAGATATGGCTTCTGTGTTCATTAATATCATGTATTTGCTGGGTGGTGTACATAACGTTTTACAATTCCCGCCTCACTGGGCTCTTTCTTACAAAAATTGTCAACAGATGGTTTATTACTGGAGCCTACTTTAAATTGGGTAAGAATTCTGTACTTTTTTAAATCCTGTTTCAATACACAACGACTAATCCATACAGGATCATTGTCCTTGAATCCACTGGCTGGAAAAATTATGTTTAGAGATTTTGTGTACGTATGTTTCGACTACTCTATAAGAATTCAGGATGGTTATCTCATATTTAGATGGTGGAGATCATATGTTCCCAAAGACGTGTCAGAAGGTAAAACAGAGATTTTTATATTTACTTTCTCTGCCTTTTAGGAAAAAGTATTTAAGTCGTAATTTGTTAGTTATAAATTTCTAAAATGGACATCTCAGCGCTAAAAAATATATATTTCTTATCTCAGATTTATCTCATTCTGATACGAGACTTTCCATTACATTAAACGGATTCGAGGGTCATATTTATAATCGTTCTGAGCTGTACGATAAGTTAGAAAAGACATTTGGACTGAAACCTTCGATTCTAGTTCCGGTGATAACTTCTTCTTGTTCTTCTTTTGGTTGAAGTATGACTCGAATACTTTTTTTTTTAGACGGAAAATTTGTCAGCTGAAGAGATGAACAAAATGAAAGAACAAGCAATGAATTTTGAGAATAGTCGTCAAAATACAACGGTTGCTGATAAAAAGAAAAAGCAACGATCGGAAGCTATGACAGCTACTACATGGAGAGATCTTATCCCTGTTATTAAAATAGATATTTGTTCGGTAAAATCCTGGAATTTGGAGAGAGATTACGATGTAACTTTTAAATTTTCAGGGTCGATTTGTATTTGGAAATAGATTAACACCAACTACGTTATCAATATCTGTAGAGGAAGCTCACTGTGTGTACAGCACCAAGCCGGCCGTATGTCGTCTTGACCATTTTATGCACTTTGTAAAAGCCAAAATAGAAAATGCAAAAGTAATGTTTGCACCTAGTCCAAAATATACTGGGCTTGTTGATGAACCACCCAGGTATGTGCAAGAATATTTCGAGAAATATCCAAATATACGAAATATAAGTAAGATAAATTCATATTAATGTACTGTGATAGGTATATGGGGGAGGGTTTCGTGGTGATGATGTCTAACTCTATGGAAATGTATTTTTACATGGATGAGCCAGGTTGGTATATTTTTGTCTGAGGTTGGGTACTTTATCAAGAGTCGAAATTAAATAGGTATTGTGCCGGATGAACCCGTGCATTTGACACTTGCTAACGGTGATATTGTGGAACCGGCTCCTCCTGTTTGGGGAATTGATATCAAATGTGGTAAAGGCACTGATTTCAGCTATGGTCCTTGGGCTGATCGTCAACGAGATCATTTGTTCAAATTCTTTTTCCCTCCTGATTGGCAGGAAATGAGCATTACGCAGCCTCCAAAACCGGGAGAATTACGTCAATACCAGTCATTTGACATGAGTCTTTGTACATTAAATGAGGCAACTATTGATATATTATTCTCCAAAGAAAAGGTGAATTGCAATTTACCATAAAAAATTCCATTAATATTTTGCAAACACCTCAGGAAACGAATGCAATGCACATAACTATTGGGCCGGGTTCATATTTCGAAATCACTATTCCATGGGTAACTCAATCGGACGGCTACACGACAAAAGTGGCAGGCCAATTATTGCATGTGGAAGCCACCACCAGCCTTCAGTACAGGAGTTTGGCGGAATGTGAATCCTTGGAATATAAAATAAGGTGAGCAGCAAATGTTCTGCGTTGTTCATTGGTTATTTACGTGTTTTGCTTTCCTCAAGAATACATTATCCAAGAAAATGGAACGATAACCAGGACTGGACTATTAATTTAACAGGTTGTAAGGCAACGGCCTACATAGTTTATAAGCACAAATCATTCTTCCAGGTAACAAGATGTTCAGCAATTAATATTCGGCTTTGCTCATTAACACTTACTGCTTTAGGATCTAATAGAAGATTGGGCATCGAAATCTAGACCTGATCTTTTAACTTTTGTTCCATACACGTGTAAATTTAGTATCTTGATGAAAGAATTTGAAATATTGACATTAAGTAATGAGTACAATTGGATTGATTGTTCCAGCACCAATCAGGAAAATAATCATCTCGCATTTTGTGGAGATCTTTTTGATCTCAGTTTCTGCATTCCTTTTGATGACTTTTTGCCCCAAACAGTGACCTTGAAATTTTGGATACACGGAGAAGGCTTGGATTTGAGTATGTTCGTACCAGAGGTGTCTACCACGCGTCCAATCGTTCTAGCCTTAGACGAAAATGCTAAAATTTTAACGCGGTCTGGAAAAATTAAAAATAGACCTGATCTCTACTCAAAGAAATGGCGACGGATTTGTCAACGAAGGTATAAAAGCTGTTGTATTTAAATTATATTTTTGAAAGGTGTTTTTTATGAATAGTGTTGGTTGGGTTGATTGTTGGACTGTCCCAATTGTGGCACTTTCTATTCAATACATCTACCATCCTATACCGCCACTAGGACCAAGCCCACAAGCCGATATCACAACTCCAGAAAAAGAGGAAATTTTACTAAGTCCCATGAGAATTCCGAAGTTGAGAAAATCTCCTGCCGTTAATTGGGGAAAGGTTATATCGCAATGTAACACTTGACACCGTTTTTTTTACAAAATTTGTTTGTTTGTAGACTGACATTCAAAAATTTGATCCATCAATACTTCCGCCAGATCAAGTAACAGTTGAATTGGAAATTGGTTCTTCAATTTTAATGGCCTATGGCAGTGTGTTACGTAATTTCATTCATCTGAAAGTAAACAATAGCTGCGAAATTTAATTTTATTCTAACATAACTTGCATTCTAGGAAAATATATTTGGAGAAGATCAAAATTTCACGGATATGGAACAATCTAATGCGAAAATGAAAGCGTCTAGCTCCACAATAACAACAAATCCTAAAGATCAAATCTTGTCAAAAGAAATTGCCAATAAATCACTATCTGAAGTGAGTTCAACTGAAGAAAAACAAAAGCCATTTGATCCAAGGTCTTATAGACCTTTAGAAGTAATTGTTTCAGTGACTATTCATGATATACAGGCGCATCTTATGAAAGTAAGTCAGATGAAAAGGAAATAAAACCAGATAAAAATTATTTAATAATTATTTTAACAGAACTGCAATCAGAATGATGCACCGTGTCCTATAATTTTGATAGAACGACTGGGATTTGAAATGAAGAAACGTTTCACAGAGACAGAGCTACAAGTTTTAGTTAGTCCATCTTATCTTGTTACGTCAGATCTGTTAGTGCGACCTAATAAAGATAAACATCTTAAACAGGGTCACATGCTTCTATCAGCCTTACAAGTAAAAAATATATATTGTCACATTTTTTATTAGTAATGGAATATTAATTAGGTACGAGGACATGCAATGTTCAGCAATGAAGGGTGTTCTTTAGATGAAGACACTCTAGAATACGCCTGGTTATTAGAAATACAAATTGGAAAGATTTCTGGGAAACTTACAATGCCACAAGTAAGTAACTAGCAACAAATAAATTTTATATTTTAAGTAAACGAATTCATTATTCTTGTAGCTCAGTAAT
Source organism: Dasypogon diadema (assembly GCA_006980735.1). NCBI lineage: Eukaryota > Metazoa > Arthropoda > Insecta > Diptera > Asilidae > Dasypogon > Dasypogon diadema. The sequence goes on from QYTT01086198.1 coordinate 31,809, forward strand.
ATTGTAATTGGCTTGGAAACGTTCGCCTTTCTTACCGTAGACCCTGAAAATTGCTTGAAATCTCCAAAAACTGTAAGAAACTGTCATCATGGAGTTCCGACAAATCAGTGTCCACAAACCAAAGAGGAGAATAAATATAAATGTCCTTCAGCAGAAGATATTAAATATAAAATGACTCGACTTTCTATTGATGCTATTGATTTATATTTGGTGGAAAGTGGTACTGCGTTGCACACCTGGGTACGTATATTATGGATAAATTGATAAACCCTAAAAAATGGAATTTTTTACATTTTGATATGTTTTGCTTTTAATTTTTTCTATTCTATTTTCTCACCGTACCTTTAGCAATATCTATTTTGATGATGCAACATTCCAATCCCTTATCTTAATATTTCTCTCTCTTAAACATTACTAACCACTTAAGATTCTATTCAAGTTGCTCATAAAGATTTAACAGTTGATAAAAGAAAGCAACTTTCCTCTACGTTATCACATTGCATTTCTTTTCTAATCACTCTCTACATATTCCACAACTCACTTAATTTACTGGAAAATTATTATATTTTAAGGTATCACCAATCCGTTTAGCAACGTGTAATCTTCATGGCCAACGTGTTAAAGCTGGGGTTTCTGGGCTTTTACCTTCCGTTTTGGTTCGACTTTTTATGATGAACAACGGTGGGAGTATAAACAGCAACGTGGGAAATTCCTTAAGCAATACAAACACCACAGGTAAATATGTATAAAAACTATTACTAGATTTTTATATATTTGATCAACTAAAGGAAGCAATCGATCGAATAAACACCAAAAAATTGATCGGAAAGACGAGAGCAGTATAAAAACCGGTGATCATACGACAAGATCGAAAAGAAGTTCTAATTCCTTTTCACAACGGCGAGACTCAAGAGATAAAGATGACATCAGCCAGGCAAAACGAATGAGAGATAGTTTCTCAGAAATTAAAAGAGATTCGGAAGAAGTGCATAGTGTTTATAAAGAAAAACAACAGAAGGAATCTGATGGTTGGGAAAGTTGGCTTGAAGTGGGATGTGTGTCACTTGGACCGATCTTAATTGAAGGTGCCTCTGCTCTTCCTATGCCCGATCATAAACTGCATCTAGTTCAACACAAGTATGTGTTATGAATGTGTCACTAATGAATAAGTTTTACAATTTATTATATTTTCAGCTTTTTGAGGGAGCATGATCAAAAAACTAAAAGATTATGGTTTTTATGGTCATCGTCTGTGAACAGTACTAATGAATTGTCACGTTGTGGATGCATTGGTGGTTGTGCATTTTTTGGTGGAAATAGAAATGGCTTAAAATTTTTCAAACCAAGTGCACAGGATGTTCAGGATAATTACAACATAGCTCGATATCAGTAAGAAGTGTTTGCTCAGGATCTAAGAAAATATTTGAAAATGATCAATACTTTTAGAATTTTGAACAACCCAAGAGAATTTGGCTTTGGTGAAAGTATTCTACATGAAGGGCAATTGGTTTTCCATACGCCACCATACAGTTTGCAGCCTGTTTCCTTACAAGATACATCTGAATTTATAGGAAGGGTAAATCGATAAATAATGTTCACTTGTTTCCAAAGGCTAACTTTTGTATTTGGGTTTGTAGGGAAGGCATCATAGACACATAGTAGATTTAAGAAGTTCTAATATACAAAAAGGTGATATTAGTAAAGATCGAGGTGACATAAGTAGTAAACTTCGACTTAATGAAAAATGCGAGATGAGTATTAGGAAAAGCAAAGAAAATGTTGGTTCACCTTCAACTCTTGAAAGGAGAAATAAACGTTATTCTTACACTGCTTCAAGGTAAGTTGATCACTACTGAATAAATCATGCGAAGTTTTGCTAACATCTACCCTAGACAAACATCCGTAGAAGTCCCTTATGCGAGACTTCTAGATAGTCCCTCAAAAAAGATCATGAGGCAAGATTCTGATGTGCAAAGTGTGCATAGTCCAACATCATGTAGAAGAGGTTCTGATTCCAAGACATCTTATGCATTAAAAATCTCAACTCCAAAGACAAGTATATCAGATTCAAGATTAACCGGGGACGGGAACCTAGAAGATGATATAGAGGTAACGTCGTGTTTGTTGATATGTTAATGTGTTTTTACTTGAACTGTACATAAAGGTGCCCGAAGAAATGTCACATTCTGCCCCACAATCTCATCCGTTAGATTTTGAAACAGAAGATATGGTGGATGAATCGGGTGAAACCATAGCTCGGGAAGTGCAAAGAACAATATCTTTAACTTCAGAAAATCCATCAGAAATGTTCTTTTCCGCAGAAGAAGACATGTCCAACATGATTTCACATGGTTCTAGCCTTAAAAATAAAAACAGTTCCACGAATTTTGTTCAAAAGAAAAGATTCTCCTCTGATTTAAGGTAAATGTTCAATCCTTCCAAGACAAGATGTTTCACGTCTACTGCTTGGCTATATATATTTTTTATTTTCATATTCACACAAATGTCTGTATTCTTTTGATACTTCTTAATTTTTTTCCATTTCTTAGTATTGGAACACAAAATGATGTTGGACCAACACTTTCAACACATCGAAGTGATCTCGAAATTCATGTTCCTGAAAATAATAAAAATTTGCCTAAGCGCCCGCAGAGTACTATGGAACTGGTGAGTATCGTAGGTTTTTACCGAATTATGTTCGTTACAATCATGTACCACAATAACGCATGCTTTCCATACATAATAATGTACCTACATATAACAAATTTTTGAAACCATTCCATAGAACGAAGACGTGCGGAGAATTCATGGTCTTGCCACTCCGCTTAGAAAAATAAATATACCTACTAGACCAGAGTTCCGTCAGTATAAATCTATACATGATGTGAGTAGTTTAGAAGTTAATAGTATTAGTGTAGTTTTGTGTCCATAAGTGTAGTATCTGCTTAAAATATAACTTAATGCTAGCATAAATTTAGATAGAATGTAACGTAGAGTAATGTCAGAGAGAAGGTTCTGGCTAAAGTTCAAATCAAAGTGCAGAAACTAAAAGTCCACCCCTGATTCATCTAGCATTGCAAAACTACAGTTGATTTCGATATTTATTATTACTGAATTCTTCTTGTTTTTTTTTTATTTAAAAAAAGGCTGACTCTCGTTGTTCATCCTCGGAAACACCATCTCTGTCGTCCACGTCGTTTATTTCCGCGATGTCTTCCCAAGAAGATATGACTCTAATAAATTTGCATATGCAAGTAAATCGACCCATAATCGACTCACCATTATTGATGGCCAGTTACTTGCATCACTTAGCGCAAGTATGTTTTTGGAAATATATGAGAATATTTTTTAAAGGAAGTTATTCTTTTCAAGGTGAAATGCTATAATTGGAATTCTTGTTCATTTCCTTTTGGTGCAGATGTATTTTCTACCCCACTTTTCCAGGAAAATGATGAAGGAGGTCTAACATATATAGGTAAATGCTAAACTTTGTTGTTCAAAATTGTTATTAGAGCGAAAATGTTCGAAGGAAATAAAATGGTTCCTCACTTTGATACTTACTCAAATTGGCGGGAGATTAGAATTCTACCTCGTTATGATAATAATACTTCAAGTGGATCTAGTAATTTTATGGGTGTCCCAAAATCTCATCCTTGGGATCCAAGTGTTTTACTAAAAGAGGAAGAAAATGAAAAATCAACAAATGGTTTTGACGAAGGCGAGTTTATGAGTCTTCAAACTGAGTCAGCTTCATGCACATCTGTAGTTGCTAGACTCAAAGGGCAAGTGAATATATTTTTGACACCGCTGATGTTGGAAGGTCTTCAAAGGTAAGTTTTAAGTTTTTATACGTTTCGAATTTTTTAAATTCCCAGAAAAAATTCTTTCGGATCATTTCCGAAATGAAAAAGTTATGAAAGAATTTTAGATTTAATTTTGAAATCATTAGTTTTTATAGGAGTTGCACAAAATTAAATGTTTGAATAAAGAATTGTTTTTAGAAAAAAAGAAAAACAAAATAATTGCGAGAAGAATTGTTTTTTATATACCATATAAATTAAATAGACATTGATATATGTATAAACCTAGAATTTTACGATGAACCAACTTCTCGCTTTACTCTAATATGAGGACCTTTATTATCAGCAGGATTTATTTCATTGTTAGGAAATGAATTCTCCAGCATTTTTATGTATTCAGCATTTGAAACTGATTCGGAGTCATCTTTCTACAAAGAGAAATATATTTTATTAATTTATATAGAACCATTTCCTTTTTTCGAATTTGAACATTTTAATTAAATGCAGGTATGGTAATTAATTGTGTTCATGATTTTAACCTATATGCATATCATTTTTGAAAAAAAAAATCAAGTTTCAAACGAAAGAACCTTTTAAAAAGGGTCTTGTTTTGTTGCAATACTGGAACTATGTCAAAAATAGAGGCATAATATGACTAATCTGAGTAAATGCCGTTCTGGGTTAATACAATATAACTTCAGAATCAAAAAACAGCTGCGATTATAAATTACTATATACAAATAATACAATAATATAACGAATATATAGAAAAAAAATAATATCTTTTTACCCAGTCATCAACTACAAAATCTTTTTCTGTACTTTCACGCTTCCTGCGTACTAAATTAGCTCTGACTGAAACAAAAAACAATAATGAGATTGAATTACTTCTCCGGCAATTTTATCTTACACTTCTTTTCGACGCTATGACGAATATTTTGCAATTCTTCATGAATTCTTTGCTCCGGACTTCTGTTTTTACGAAACTTGGTCATGAACTCTGCTACGTAGAAAAAGTGAAATAAATCAAGAAACTTTACAAATAATTACCTTTTTTTAAAGCAGTATCACGAATCTGTCGTTTTCTTGATGCTGGCTTCTTATTTTCTGTATCTCTATATTTCAAAACATAATTTAGATAATTACAGAATATAAAAATAAAAGAAATTTAAGTAAAATGGTTAACTTTTGACCTTGTAGTATGTATTCCATACTTCTTCAAGCACGTCTACTAAATAATATGTAAATATTTTACATATTAGCGGCTTTAGAGAGAAAGGACACAAAAATAAAAAGCCAAGAATTTAAATAAAATTCTAGTGTTGCGTTCAGCTCTAATTGGTCTCGTATTATTAAATTATAAAATTTGTACATTGCACTCACCTTAAAAATCCGAAATCATCATCTTGACTACTAGTTGCTATCAAATTATTTAACTTATTTAAATCACCTATTGAAAGGCTACTTAAGGCAGAAGAAATTTCATCATCACTCAAGTTATTCACATTGTCGTGTTTTATGCCTTCTTGCACTGAAAAAAAACGGTATGAAAACCATTGGTATTTACGGCAAAATTTCTCGAATTACATGACCGTTTGTTGCGAAATTTCATTTCATTTTCCTAAAATAAGTACGTTAAGTAATTAGTGTAATTTATACACAGGTTTGTCACCTTAAATTGTTGGTTTATTTCTCCAAAAATGTGACAGAAACCCCGTAGAAATTTTAACAAAAAGATTAATACAAAAATATATTCTTTCCCCGACATTTCACTCAAACTCTACCCTCATGATGTCACTGATCCGTTGTCAAGATTTTGCCTACTTAGGTATTTACTACCTTTTTTGTTGATAAAGTAACTAGAATTGATATTTTTGAAAAGATTTCTTTGTCTAATATCTAGTATGTTTTCTTTTGTTGTCAGTAATTCAGTTTTTTTTCCAGTTCAAAAATGCTGTTATAAGCTTTGGCCTCTGCGTATACTTCCCTTACAAATCTATCCTATACGTCCTCAATGGGGTTTAAATCCGATGTATGAGCCGATCATTTTTTCATTCAAACCATACTCTTGTCTTATCTGAATGTTTTGCTACAGTATCTTGTTGAAGGGTTCAGCCACATTCTATTAATTACCCACCATAGCGTTCCAGAAATTCAATGGAGTTCATCTTACTGTCCGCAAATAATATAGGGGTCTTTAACTCGAGTATTAAAGCCGTGAATAATATTTGTACTCGATCAATAGATCGACCGGTTGAGACTAGGTTCAAAACAAAAACTTCACATCTATAAACTTTTCAATATTTTGTGATCTAAAACGATTTGAATGAAATTCTAAATATTTTGGCCATATGTATTATACTCAGATTACCCATGATTATCCTTAGTTTTTTTTGTACATTTCTAAAAAGGAGTATATTGCTAAAGAGATTTAAATGTTTTTTTTTCAGAATGGTTGAATCAATGACTCCTACAGTGTCATCTTTGCACTTACTGACTGTTGTGAACTTCATGCACTCCTTTTGTATAAGCAAAGTTAAAAATGACAACATTTTGAAGAGAGATCAAAGCTTGAGTTATTGGTCTCAGGTAAAGGAATTACTTCATGTTGTGTTTTTTTTTGCTCTTAGGAGAGTATAGATGATATGAAACATTGAATTAATTATGCATAAAGATTTGTTCAATCAAAAATATTTCACGTTTAAGGTTCATTCAAATTCTAAGCGATCAACTACAGAAAGGAACTTGCAAGGACCAGGAGATTCTGTTTTGAGTGATGTGTATGAAGAAAGCATTTCCACAAAGACACAAGGGCTTGTTGTGCTGCCTAAAGTCAGTATTACATTGCTGCAGTCTTCGATTGTAGAAGAAGTTATTTCTATAGCAGCTTTAGATAATGTCCAGGTAAAACAAAATTTACGCATTTTTTTCCATCAACTTTTATATTACTCTGCCGTTAAAGGATCTTAGCTGCGTATCACTTTTGGCTCTATATATTGAAGGAGTTTCAACGAAGTTCCACCTCGGTAAAACAACAAAAGCTTCTATGCATAATGTTTACATCCAGCAAACGGTAAGATCAGGTAGTAACAATAAAAAAGGAGGAATAATGAGAGGAACTAGGGCATTACTAGGTAATTTTATTTAGTAATATATTTTTCTGAACGTCCTATAAATAATATTTTGCAGCACATTTATCTTCTCAAACAAGACCAGATAATATCCAAGGTGAACCTATTCTAATTGAGACTTCCGAAAAACAGTTAGAAGAACTTGTGATAACTTTGGATGTGGGAAAAGCACACGCGCAACTAAGAAGACTGAAAAATGAGGGATGTGGTTCACAAGTAAGTGCAAAACGGATAAATCCATGGCAATATTCAAATGTTGAAATGAATCGTTTTAATCAAGTTGCTTTTACAGGACTCACAAATAATTGTAACAGCTATTCCTGAACATAAAAGTCAAGCCATGTTCGAATGTGCTAAGGTACCTGAAATAACAGCGACTGAAGGAATCGGTTATATTATGTTCGAATGTGGGCTAGAAGGAGTCGGAGTTAAGATTGTCAAAAGGTTTGTGCTTAAATTACTGTGTGAACATAAAATTCCTATTAACCATTTCTAGATCGCACTTTGAAAAATCCGAAAATACCAAGGAAGATATTGACATAAGGACAGATTCGAATGTTACTAACATAAATATAAATGATTTATGTGCCCAACACTCAACCGTTGATTCTGCAACAGCGAAACCAGAGTCATCTTGGCGTTTAATAACAAAGAAACCTCCCACTCCCAAAACTCCCAAAGAAAAATTTGCTCATGCATTAGAACACATAATCGTCCCAGAAAAGGAGCCAACAAATAAAGGTATTGCTAGATATATTTTTCTCTATAAAAATATATAATCATCATCTCTTAGAATCAAAAGGCAAATTTACATCTAAAAGTACCACCGGTGGTGGTGGTGGTGGTGGTGGTGGTGGTAGCGGTGGTGATAATGACGAATTTGATAAGTCTAAATTTAAAAGAGGTGAAAAACTCGATAAACAAGTTCCCAATGTTAAAGAAACAGATAAAGCATCGTCCTGTGTGATTGAATTGAAATCTATGTGGTTCAACTTTGCTGCTCCGCCCTGTGTTCCAATTACACGGAAAATAGATTTTACAAGGTAGAGAGTACAATATATTTTTTTGTTTACAATGTAAACATTTCACATCGAATTGTAGGCTGGATTGGAATTTATTAAGCACGGCATCACCTGCCATAACAGCATGGATGAATCCAAGTAACCGGTTAGCTATAAAAGTTGTTGCGATGCTTAGAGTTTTACATTTAAGGCAGACTGCTGTTACTGCCTGTCTAATGGCAGATGCATTAGAGAACGAGAAAATTCAACGGAATCCGAAATCTAAAAAGGTACTATCCATATGGTGATGCATCACACATTATTTTTTTTATGGATAATTTTACAGAGTCGATATTCTGGAAATTCAACGTTACTGTCTAAAACGTTACAAGAAGATCCCAGTTGCCAGTTGTGCACCATAATGCAAAAACTCGTCTTGGAAGAGGGCGTCGACAAAATTGAGAATATATTTAAACAAGCTGATATTCCTCATCTTAATGTTTTACGACAAGTATGGACATAATAAAATTTGTAAATAGTGAATTACAACATAAATTCTTGTTGCTTTTTTGCAGGGTGTAATTGTGTTAAGTAGACAATGGAAAAATACCCTTTACAATCCAATTTTGTTTGAACACCAATATAAAAATAAGTTGACACGACCAATTAATGTGACATTTTCATTCCCTCCAGCAGAAGAGGTAATTCTCATAAAGATAAATTAACTTTATGTAGTGTAAAAAAAAAGATTTATATGAAAACGTACCACTTTCGTAAATAAGTAAATAAATATTATTTTTTTAGGACTGTGAAGATGGTGATTGTGATCTGGAGCAAGATATTAACTATGTCATCCCCGGAGAGAATGCAGAGGAAAGTGAGAATGCTCTTTTATTAGGACAGAGACAGGACAGCGCAAATGGTAAGATTTCCAATATTAGTTGGCCACCTGTTAGCGGTGTCAGGCAAAGAAGGGATGAAGTGTCGTCTGACTTACTTTGAGATGCGGAATCTGATGCCATTGACCCCTTTGAGCGTATACTACAGCGGCTATACGCATTCCTGATCCATTCATGTCTAAGAAATTCCTTATAGCTGTACAAATAAGGGAAAGAAGAAGGAGGAGGAAATGATAGCCAATTTCTTTTGAGAAAGAGAGATGATTTACATTTTGAGTTAATGTAACACCTGCACACCTATAGCTAAACTTGCTCGTCATTGCTATTACTTATACTATCCCAGCTTGCAAATAACGTTGTGAACGCGATATTAGATTAGAATTTTGAAATTACCTACAATTACTTTATAGTTATTTTTTTCCACTATTACTAAAGGAAACAAAATAAAACATTTGTGTTGTATTCACAGAAGCCTATTTAGGTGAAGGAACCAGTACACAATATTATTATGCACCATCTCCGAATCTACATTCTTCTCGAAAAAAGTAACACATCACAATCTTTTTATTTTTATATCTTTTGAAATAATTTTCATTTTAGTAAAAGTAAGGGAAACAACATTCCTCATACAACTTCTTCTCGATCCAGCATTCAAATGCTACCAATAATATCTGGTCTCGTTGAGAAACAAAATCCGGAAATTGGTGAGAATTAGGCTGTCTTCATCGTTTGCATAAAATTTTAGAAACCAAAATATTTTCAGAGTATGGAACACTTCAGGAAGGTTCTCTCAGTTCAACTAATTCCGTCGACAAATGTTGGACTGGAAGTGAAAACCAAAAAGAAGATCTTTACTTTTGGATGGCAAAACAACAGCAAGAGAATAAACAAAGGAAGGATACGATTACAGATAAGGTTTTTAGAGATAAATTCATAAAATTTGTGTACAGAATTTTAGAACCCTTTCCATTTAAAATTAGGAAATTCTTAGACCGGCAACTCATAAAGCACCGGGAAATTTTGCGAATAAGGGAATATTACAAGACTCCATAAAACTGTTAGACGCCCATTTGATTTTTGAACCACTGTTGACATGCCTGGGTGTAATGCCACAACAAATGGTCAATAAAATATCAAATACAGATATATCGTCGCTGGAAAATTTCGGCACTAATTTATCATTAGTGGGCACATTTGATTCAATACGAGTTGATATCGTAGTAAGTGAGGCAGGCGACAAGAAAAACAAACCAAAAATGAATAAGAAGAGCAATGGGAAATCTGGTGTGGCGATAGATACCCCTTCATTTCTGTGTGAGCGTGTAGGCGTTGAGCTCGAAGTATTGAAAATGTCGGACGGAATGGTTGATCAAGCACGGCAAAATGTGATTTATATGTCACGGAGGCAACTCAAAAAACATACCAGTACTGTGATCAACTTTAGTTTGAATATCCGTTTTATTTCGCAACAGGTAGGATTTTTTATTATCATCAGGAATCTGTACATGAAATTATAATTTAGGTAAACATGCCTCTGTTGAGGCTGTTGCATCAAATAACGAATATGTACCAAAACGTCAAAGAAGCCCAAAATGAATTTCATGATCAGCCTGATATCCATAAAAAGTCTTTGCACGCAAAGGACGAGTGCAGCTTAGGTAAACTTATTAAGGGTACTTACTAAAAGGGCAGGAAAGGAATAATTAATGTACTTCCAGCTTCCGAACCTCACGATGTCATGCCTTTTGGCTCTATAAGTGATCGAATACTTCATAATGAAAATTCTTCAGATGAACGCTATGACAAATTTAATGAAATGATACCGTTAGGACATTCAGTGAGCAAGTAAATGATTTACAGTCTTTACCAATACAAAGGCTTTATTGGTTTTATTATATATACAGGACACGAGTATCTGGTATAGGACCATTTATTCAGCTCACTCCATCACCGAATGCCAAAAATAGACCGCAAAGTTTCGCGCAAAAATTAAGATCTACTGGGAAATCTGTAAAGGGTAAATTGGGTAAGGTTTAGTAATTAATTCAAGAAAACTTGTCACAAACAAACATTATTTCCCAGGATACACTAATTTGACCGAATCGACTTCTTCACCGTTGCGGGATAGTCCCACCGCTTCTGTTTATGAACAGAATATATTTAAACTATCGTTGGAATCAAAAAGTTCCTTTAATGGTTGTGGATTAAGTTTATATGGAGGTAAACCTTAGACTGATAAATAATGAGAATTTCTAATTGGATTTGTTGTTGCAGAATATAATCTGCCACAAAAGAAAAATTCATATTCACTCACAGCACCGATTTTGCCAGCAATTGAAACGCCTAACTGCTGGAAGACCATTTATCATCTCCTTGAATTATATGGTACAATGCCAGAGACGAAAACCATAAACAGGTAAATTTCAAAATTTCAATGCTTTATTGATTTAATTTCTGTAAAAGGAGTCACACGTCTTTTTTGTGCTTACTTCTAAATGCCTGCTCAAATTTGATGATTTTTCATATAATGCTTTGCCCAGATGTCTTCTTACAATTGCTATTATTTTGGTAATGTTATTTTACTTTTGAAAAGTTGTTTAAGGTATGGAACAATCTGCTCCTTCCTTAGAATTATTTTATTATTATCTTGTTATTTTTTCAGTCATCTTTTTGTATATTTAGATTTTCTGCATAAATTCAAAAGAATTAATAGTTTAATTGTGTAGAGTTTATAATAAGCTTAAATAAATAAATGTGAATTACATATATTTCTAGAATATCTTTTTCAACGGAAACCAACGAAGTTGGTAAACAATTTAAAAAGAACAGCGTATTCTCAAATGTAAAACAACCTACTAAAGAAGACGACGAAATGCCTACAAACACAACACCTTTACCGCCCAGTCATGACCTTGGTAAATCTACTTCAAAACCAGAAAAACAGTTTTAGTTTCTCTAATACTTTCGTAATTTACAGAAGCTATTAATCACGAGCGTACACGACTAATTGTTTTTGGGGTTGCAAAGATTCACAAAACAAGACTCTTAGCTACGTTAAGCGGACTTAAAGTAAGTGTACTTGTGTAAATTTCGAATTAATTAATTAATATTTTCTTTTCATTAATTACAGTTAGAAGCAGAAATCACCACATTAAACAGCAGTGCAACATGGCGTAAAAAGGCTCGCCCAATGTCTCTGGAGTGTTCACTTACTGGACAAGTTGGTCGTGCTATGATAGTGCTTTTGGAAGGTGTAGCACCTAATCAGCAGTAAGCAATAATTTTATAATGAATTTTGCGAAAGTTTAGGTTTAGGCTAAAGGCTTCCATCAAAAACCTGTAAGAGAAAAGGTTACGCACTATCGAGTCGGTCGGTTTTTCGAACTGACTCCCGTAGTGCAATGAAACCGGTGTCCATGTCAATAGGAAAATCCTACTTCATATTTTTTAAATCGAGTCGTTTTAAATTACAGCATTCTGCAGATAGTCTGCCTGAGACATTAAATATAGTGGAACCCAAAGGAAACAAATGTGATGATTTTTGCCTTGCTAATATAATTTTCTTTTTTTTTCTTTCTTACTTTTTTACTCTTTTACGATGGTGACTTATTTTTGGATTATCATTTATAATGAAAAGATTATTTTCTTTTCAGAACTGTTGTAAAAGTCACAGTGGGAAAAAGCCAAACACTATATTCTAGTGTAACTAAACGAGGAAAAGACAAAAACAGTGGCTTACTATCTATTGGTCCAGTCAATATAGACATTCCACAGCATCCAGTAGCATTACATGGAATGATGACAAGAAGTTCTAAACAGCTTTCGTCAACACTTCAGGTAAATACGTCCATACATTTTTCATTAACCGGACACATCAACGTTATATTTCAGGAACTGCGAGTGGGTCGTACATCTGCACGTGTAACACGTCACGCTGATGAACCAGATTCGCCGTTTCATACTCGGGACACTAAAGAAAAGAATCAACAGCAGAAACGGGCGCCTAGTAATACTAAGCCAACCCCTACACAAAACGGATTGCTGCAACCTTTGGTAATGCAGTTCAATATACTTCTTCAGGTATTGCACACAACCAGTATTGAAAAGACTATTCCTAAATCTTAATGCAAATTTTAGAGTCTTTCTATAAACGCAGCCCTTTTACCCTCTCTACAAGCCCAATACAAAATGACTAACGTCAGTTCTACGGGGGTAACGGGTAGTAAAGCAAAATTTGTCATTGATTTACCAACGCATATGTTAAGTTTTACTACGAAAATTCAGGTTAGTATAATTTTATTCTGAATTTCTCTTCACATTTGCAAGTACAAAATTTTTCTAGAGTACAGAAGCAAATCTCCCATCCGAAGCATGTATTGCACTACCACTTGTTCACGTAAGTGCGGAGTACATACCAGAAAATGGAAAAGAGGTAAATTTTATCGAATGCACCTAACAATTCCGCTACACTCCCTATATCCATAGGATATTGAAATTGATGGAATAGTGTTGCGTCAAGGTGGTTATGTAAACGCTTCTGCAGAAATAGGAGAGTTTGAAAGATGCCTTACAACCGATCTACTAAACCATCTCGTCTTTGTTCAAAAAGTGTTTATGAAAGAAGTCAATGAAGTTGTTCAAAAGGTTTATGGCGGAGAAAAACCAGTACCATTATGGCTGGAGGACACTGAAAATGTTCAGGAATCTTCACTTAAGCGAATATTATATTCTCTTAATATTTGTGTGAAGGTAAAATTTGCGAAAGTTGCCAAAATTAAATACGAACTCAATGCGTTTATAGCGAATTCAATTAACCGCCACAACTCCATGTTCATCTGCTGTCCGTTTCGAAACTGGAACACTAGAATTGCATTTATCCAATCGAGTGAAGAATGTGGGAGAGGGAAATGATCGAAAACTATTTGGAAAAGCACAAATCGATTTCAATTTATCACTGGGTCAAATAATTAAAAATGTTATTTTTGATGAGGCAGAACCAGAATTTCAACAGTACGCATTTTTCCATACCACAATTGGACTTCGAAATGCGTTCCAAGATGAACTTGTAAATGAAGACAAAGAATTGATTCTGCTTACATTAAAACGACCCCTCGTATACATACAACCTGTCGCTGTAGATAAGGCTATACTTGTTTGGTTAAATTATAAGAATGCGTATGAATATTGGGCAGAGAAACGTGCAAATTTGAACTATGATATGCCCTCGTCAGCACATCAGGTATGCGTGTGTGTAGAAAGTCTGGTGGAAAATGTAAAACGAATCGTCCTCTTTTTTTTTAAAGGTTTTTGGTCAATTTGGTAATATTGCTGCATCCAATTTGTCTACACTATTTCTACAATTAACCGTTGAAGACATGGGAATTTGTTTACCTCTCAATCCAATCACCACAGTAAGTATTTCGTATAATTGTACAATATCGATATTAATTGAAAAAAATATTTCAGTCCTGGGCATCTAGGTCTTATCAAGATTTTGAACCAAAAGGTGCTGTTGTTATCACTTTGGAAAATACCATTATATCCGGTAAGTTTGATTAATTTCACCGTAGCATGAGTGGAAGTGTGTTGAAAACAGGGATGGAGACCTCAAGCACTTTGATTATAATATAATCGTCAAAATCTTCGTCTGGTCGTTAACAACAATGTCTTATCTCTCTCTTTTTTACAGCATGCAATTCCGGATCATTAGTATCGAAAGGTAAATTCTCTGGGCTCTGCTTAAGATTTGCCGATGATTTTGAAACGACTTTGGATGATTGGAAACCAAATATGAGTGATGCAAACATTATGAATTTATGCGTTGTGTCTGAGGGCACTTATGAAGTGTGTTCAAGGACTATTGCTGCCAAAAGAATGGGTAATATTACTACGCAAAAAAAAGAAGAAAAATCACTTTTACTATCGTACTTTTCTACAGAAAATGCAAAATGGTTCCTGAATGTAAAATGGCAAATGGAGGGTGTGGATATTCATCTGGATGTAAACATTGGCAAGCAGTTATCATCACTGGGACATACTTTGACAATGCTGACAGGTAATTAACTCCTTACATATTATATAAAGTTAAAGCACTGAATAAATTTATGTAAAGGATTTGAGGAAGAAGAACATAATGCAATGGAAAGTCCTGACAGTGATGAAGGCGATCAAAGTTCCAAGGAAACACAAGTACATACATTTTCACCTGCTTTAGAGATTGATTAAAATCGTTTCATTATTAGATAAGAAGGCGCGATTTAGAAAATCTACCAGCATTTGTTTTCGATCCCACCATCGATCCGAAGAAGAGATCTGCAATGATGGAGAAAGAAATGAGTGAACAGTTAAAAATTATAAACGATCTGCGTACTCTCGGAGCATCTCATAACACAATCGCTCATGAAGAACGACGTTTACAAGAACTTCAAGCGTTGTGCTACAAATATTTCCGAAGGGACATGATTCAGGTAACTCAACTTTAGTTATGTTTATGTTGCAGATTTAAAAAAACGTTTTAATAACAGAAATGGAAAAGACCATCCATACGGCGTTCAATGTTGAAATCAGCGAACCGTTCTCAATCATTTGTAGCATCATCAGTCAGCAAGGAGCCACTGGAAGAAAGTTCTTCCAGGAAACTGGACACCATTGCATCAAATGATGAAACCTCAAGTTTACAAAGTACACCTGCATCCGGACCCTCTAGAAGTGCATCATTGAAAGTATGCATTCCAAACACAAATCGAGTTACATTTTCGGAAGCTATGAGGTAACAAACTTTAAGACAAGCTTCAATCCTTGCATTACTCAAGTTATAAACTTTAGGCAGACATCTCTGCCGAGTACCGACTTAGATGCTGGCATGACAGAAAACGAAATGGAATGGATGTCGTATGATGAATCAATGCCCTCCGAAATCGATCTGGAAGAAACTCAGGTTGAACTTCGTAAAAAATCAAACAGTATCCAGAAGCCGCAGGTAATGGAATTTTCGGGTAACTTTTTAGCAGATTTTTAGCAAGGCGTGACTCTTCTACAGGAACCTAATATCGATTTTGAACTGGATATCAAAGTGTTGGTGAATTCAGGGAAATGTGTTCTTCACACAAAAGAAGTTGGAGATGAGAAATTTTTGCTTGGACCTACGGTCAAGATTCACAAACGTGAGCGTAGTCTCGGTAACGAATGGGGAAGTCCTACGCCGTCTAGACGTCAACGAGATAAGAGCAAGCTGAGATATACAGGAAGTCATGCAGTTCTTGTCGATTTGACGATATTTCATATTCCTGGCTTGGACGTAAAGTTGCACTACCAATCAAAAACAGTGGTTGAAGAAGTTTCACCAAGAATTAGTACTGTTGACACACCGGTGTCTACTGGCAGACGTTTAGGAAATAAACGAGCTTCCCTATTCGCTTGGATGACCCTTCAGAGCATCCCAGAAGAAACGATAATTTCACCGCACATATTGGAATTCTTGGAACAAACTCTGGAGCCAATTCCTACGAAAACAGAGAATAATACACCTTCCTCCAATCCTGTTAATATTGATTTGCTCCCCAGCACTTATGTCACATATGCTTCGTTTCCCGTTGATGTAATAGTCTACTTCCATATGCAGCCATCTACATTTAGATTCTCTTGCCTCCCTGTTTCAAGGGTGGAGTGTATGCTGCAATTACCAAGCCTTGACATTGTTTTTAGTTCCAAGCGATCCGAAGACGATGAGCAAAATGATTTTGATAAGACGCCATCTGGTGGCTTGAGGTAAGAAATCCGTAAATTTTTAAAGACTTATTAGGTTGATATTTTGTAAAATAGCGTTACTGGATGCTTGGCCGATTTTAATGTGTACATATTCCATCCGTATGGTGGAAAGAAGAGTGGCATCAAAGAGGCTCAATTTTCTCCCCTGACAGACAGTGAACGGAAGGATTCCTTGAGTATAAATGTGGAATTCGTGAAATTCCATTTAACTAGGTGCAGGAAGGTTCATATAGAACCGTCGATTTCAAAGCGTCTTGGTGATCAATCCAGGGCGGTGATACGATTTTCTACTATCATAGACATTGGCAGTGCGTCTTTTAAGTATGATATGCGGCGTCTTACAGAAATCCTTGCTTTCCCCAAAGCGTGGTATAGAAGAAGAATTGTTCGTAGACTCTTCCTCGGAGACCTTAGTGTACAACAAAATGCTCAAACCGAAACTGAACCCCAAAATGTTGCACCGAAAGAAAATACCAAACATCTAACTGATATTCAAGAGGGGCCAGCATCATCGTCACTTGCCAAAGATAATCTACGTATAGATTTTGAGAATGAGGTTTTAAAGTACGACAAACTAAAGGAATTCGGGAAGTCTTCTAGTATGGATTCAAGCACATCGCCATCTGAACAGAACCAAATAAGTGCGTGGGAAACACTGGTTCTGTTCGCCTTTAACTTCACAAAGTTGAACGTGCAAATGAACATGGGCAACGTAATGGGTAATGTGGTAAGTAGACTCCTTCGTTGTGAATGGTATCGCCGTTACTGAATGTCCCTCTCAAAGGTTTGGTTAACAAAAGATTTTCAAAGTGATGGACGACTCAGTATCGGGAGCACAGGATACAAAAACATGTACATTGGCATACATTTGGGTGGCTCTTCACTGGATGCCAAGGGCGGTATTGTCGGTGGAAACTTCGAACTGAATAAAGTTGATACCCAGTTCCACATAAAAGAAGAATCTGGCTTGGAACCCTATCACACAATGGGTCTTAATTTTGTTGCTCTGGAACTTCGTTTGGACTATATGGGGACGAGTGTTCTAATGACGCGTATAAGTTCACTTTCTGCAGCAATGAGAGATGACTGGAAAACCACCAATGATTCTCCGATGTCTCAGGCGAAGAGGAATGCTATGATTTTTATTCACGGGGATTTGTCATGGGATCAACTGCAAATTATGATCTCGAAATCTACAACGGCTGATTTATTGAAAATGTTTTACAAATTGGAGGAGTTTTTCTCACAACAATTCAAATCATCTAAACGTGTGTTTTCCAGTTTAGAGCCGCGCTTTAGTGACCGGAATGCCAGTTTTAAAAGGAGACAGGTTTTAAAAATGGATTTTGTAAGTCGATAGAGGGAATTTTCTGAGTCTATTATTACAGCAGGCGAAAAAGAAGCCACCACCTGAAGGAATACCTAGTGCTGAAAATGCTACAGACGCCAGACACCACAGACACTGGCAAAAACCATTGGAACAAATTATGGGACTGGTCGTTCCAACGCTTGTAACTCGGTTACCTAAACACGGTAACATTTTAGGGGGGACCATGGAACTGCACGGTAACAACATCTCATTGGCCTGCTTCCATGGAATTAATTTTAAGGTGAATTAGGGGTGTGGACTTAAAATTCGAACAATTCGATTAAACATTTATTTACAGTCCAAATCTTGGGCGCTGTTCAGTTTGAGAGAGCCTTGCATAAATTTTGCGACAGAAGCTCAAAGAACGAGTGAGGCGAATGAGGTAAAAACAGTTCTTTTATGCGTCTTCGTGACTTTTCGTTAATTTTCCCTTTTATGGCTTCTGTGTTCTCTTGCCAGGTTCATGTTTTTGAGACATTGACCTTCAGTCTTGGTCAGACATCTCAAACTCCACAAAATCACTCGATGGCCATTGTAAGCCGAATATCAAGGAATATTATCTTCCCACCGCAGTTCAAAAGTTTAAATGAGTGGTTCCACTATGCTTTTGCAAATAGTGAGATTGACGGTAAGTTCACTGAAGCACCCCACCCCAATTAATGGCTATAGACTTGGCAATTTCAGCGGTCGATCGTTTCCCAGCTCTGGAAAGAGACAAAGACATAACTGCCACAAATTCAATCGAACGAACGAGATCTACTACATCCTCTTCGAAATCCCAGGATCATAATCATAACAGAGAAGTTATTTTTGCTCTTCCTAGCCTTCAATTGCATTTTAAAACCGAGCACAGGCAAGGTCCATCCACTCCTGATCTATCAGGTATGTTGCATTAGTTCTTGGTGAAGTCAGATATAAAAGCACTCTCTGTGTTTACATAGGTGAGAAGCCGGTGGTAGTTTGCAGCTTTATAACTGAATTTGAGGATCACATATTTGTCACTGTTGATGCCGATGCATTTTTCTTCTTGCACGACCTCATAACTTCCTATGTGAAAGAGAAAGAGAAAGTGGTGAGTAAAATTTATTTAATACCTTCACGACGGCGCTTTTTTTACGTAAGAGAGCTTTCTCATTCTGAGCTTTTCATGCATTTCTCTCGTGGTTCATGCCGGCGCGCAAACATTTTAAACCATCCACAAAATTTACGGATTTCATTTGTGACTAATTTTAGGTTGGAGCTCAAAGCGCAAGAGCATCTTCTCCCAATCCCTTCCAATCAGCAAGCTTTTCTACATCAAAAGCTCAGGCAAAATCCTTAACAAACTCTGATGAAGGTCGGGATAAATCAAAAGCTGATGCGAAATCCAACGAAAATGGAGAATGTTCTGCAAAACCCAAAACCAACAGCGAAAACAACTCAGAATTAGAGGGTCTTGTGAGGGATTGGAGACATTTCGAATGCAAAACTTGGCATCTGGAGCCTACAGTAAGGCTTTTGTCTTGGGCTGGAAAATCTATCGAACCATATGGAATAGATTACATATTGAATAAGCTGGGATTTAGTCATGCACGTACCACCATACCGAAATGGTTACAGCGCGGTTTTATGGATCCACTGGATAAAGTGCAAGCAATTCTTATGATGCAGTTATTAGCGCTGGCCAAGGAGAGTAAAATTGAAAGTTCTTCTAAACGTTAGATTAGCAATTTTTGAGTCTAGTGTCCAGATGTTATTTATTATTTTGTAATCAATCATGTGCAAGTAGTGTTAACGTTATTAAATGCATGAAAAGTTCAATATTCTTCTTTTAATATTTCCTTTTTGTCGGCCATATTGAATCCGCCATTTTGAATTTAAGAAATCCGACTCTGGATTCGCAATCAGCGACCTTGAAAACCTATATATGCATATTTTTATGACGATCGCAAAATCTTTTGAAAAAAAAATTTACATTTACGGCTTTAAAAAACTTTCATGTGGCAACCCTCTGAAATAATTGCCCGATTTGGTTCATTTTCTGCTAAGATATTTAGTTTTTACTAAATTATATTTGTGCCGAATTTTATCCATTTGCCTCGAAGCGTTCTCGTTTTAGAAGAAAAATATCGATTTTTTGTTTGATCTATCTGTAGTTTTCATATGGCAACACCATGAAGGAGTTGTCCAAATTGGCCCATGTACGAATTTGGTCTTTCAATGGTAATGAGGTATCTATGTACCAAATTTCAACTCTCTAGCTTAAGGCATTCTCGAGTAAACGCGTGGACGGACAGACAAACGGACATCTATTAAACGAATTCTTTTCTTCTCCCATTAATGGGCAATAATAGTTTATTTCTGTGTATCATGAATATTTCGATGCGTTACAAACGTTTGCTTAAACCTATAATACCCTACATCTGGGGTATAGAAAAGTATTTTCGCGAAGAAAAAAAATCTATAAAGTCCACTTTCTAGGAGTGTTCTCACTTTGCCTTAAAACCCAGAAATCTTGTCCTGGAGATAAGTAACCTATGCAAATGATGTCTCCACCATGGCTCAATACCCATGACGGTAAACTGCACTATCAGCAATGCATAACTAATAGTTTTCATGTAATCAATCAATGCAACAGATTAAATCTTTGCTTACAAATGAAAGAAGCAAAAAAAATGCCCGAAGAAAATGGTCCAGAGCTTTATAAGCCGCGGCTGTGAAAATTTTCTGTACAAAATTCCATTTAATAATTCCAGAGCTATTTTTACACCAAACATTGAGTTGGATTTTTAAGGTGTGTGTGTGTGTGCCCGTCTTAGAAATACTTCCTGATTACTAAAATTTTACGATGCCTTGTAACAATCAGTCACATTGGCTAAATATGTTTCCAAAATTGTCTACTAACATTTAAAAATGGATTTCAAAAAAGTATCCAGTGCTTTAGAGCGTTCGATAGGAGAAAACTCCGGTTGCTGAAGTGTTGACTGATGTCGCTAATTAAGTCAGGTAACGATTTCTTAAGAAACACTCATTTATTAGTTTCTTGTAAAAGAGTCCGCGTGTTTGTAAGCATTTTGGGAGCAGAATCTAAACCGTAACATGGCCAAGTATCCACAGGGTCCACTTTTTGGACTCGGATAACCCTTCGAGTTACAATAACCAGTGCTGGTATTAAGTAAGAAACATGCCCATGAACTGTTTCAGAAGCCCCCAGACGTGTGCAGTCTTTGTAATCATTGAATCTGCGGCGGAACTTATGCTAATAACCTGAACGATGTCGACTGTCGAGTGACACGAATTACCCAATATGAAACACCTCCACTCTCCAGTGAAATGGGGGAAGGAATAGGTGTAGGATAGGAGTCTGGGATCCTAGTGGCCAGCAATATTTGTCCTCGCAAGCCATCAACATTTTTCACGATACGGAACTACTCGAATTTCACAGGAACGACAGAAGGAGCAGCGCGTTAATTTATCAGAATGTCGTTGCGTTTCCAATTTGCCGATAACACGAAAACTTCAGCCTCTTCAGCCTTCTTGCGAAAAGCTTAGTTCAGACCTGCGCAGTCCGTGCAAAACTGGCGACTTCTGAAGTGGGAACTGAACCAACCAACTTCCAATTTCAGTGGTATAAAAATTAGGACGTGCGAGGAATTTAGTCTGGTTATTCGCGCCTTCGATTAAGAGTGGTCAGTTCTCAGAGGACTCACGAAAGTCGTCGCGTGTATTTAACCGAAGAAACGGGTTCTGGTTTGTTACGCCAATTGAAATCATTTGAATTTATAAATACAAAATTGGTTTTGGGTATTCCAGTGGTATAGGGTGCTCCGATAATAGTTGAGTTTATTATTTTCATAATTCGGAGGGCAGATAAGTACCAAGGTGAGTACTCTAGGCCTCTGTTAATTTACGATTTCCTCACGTTGTCCCATTCCACAAACGGTAGACGGATCTCGGACGTACTTCTGTGGTTACCTGTGCCACTACTGTTAATCTGCTAATGGACGCCTTTTAGCTTTTAGTCCCACCTGAGCAATATTTGGAATCAGGAGGAAATTGATATTCATTTTTAAATGGCAATTTGGCCGAGGTGAGGCAAACATATGTCTCACTCGAGTTGTTTATGCAGAAGCCACGTTCGAGACCAAAATAGCATCAATTTCTTGTAAATTATGTTGTCATAATTCACCGATTAATTAATTGTAAACCGAATCTGAGAATTTATGTTTTCCCTTGTAGTTGAGCAAATGGAACGAAGAAAAGGCTCTGGAAGACGGCGGTAAGTCCAAAATTGTAAATTTATTTAGTTTTTGATAATATTCACACCATTCATTCATTGTGTTGCTCATTCTACTGTGTGCTCCGGAACTCAATCACGACAAACACCTGAACGTCTCGATTCCTTCCATTTATGACAAGGACGAAGGATTCCACTAAATGGACGACTATTTGCATAATAACTCGGTGTGTAACCCGATTTTAGCTGCAAATAAAATTATTTCTTTTTATTGGAAAAATGCACCACCGTTCCGTTGTGGTTAGCCCCGAGTGCATTGAACTCCTCCAGAAATAATGGCTCTCGAGTCACGGATGTATGTATTGATTGACCTGAAAACATGTTAAGAAACAGATCCGAACACCCCCTTTGCTGATTTTGACACACTTTTCAGGCTCTGTTGAAATGTTCTTGCACGGTTCCCTCCTTGCTTGACTTTTTTCTTTTTTTTAAGTAACTTAACTACTATTAAAGTTGTTCGATTCTTTTACATTTTCTTGGCAACTGTACACACTGTGTACAGGCTACGCGGAATCCTATTTTCCCTGAGGTCTTTGACTTTTTCAGGTATAATTTGTTTTGCAAACCCTATGTTCGCGTAAAATTTTATTTATAGACAAAAATAAAGGATTTTCAGGCAATGATTTTTTTTTAATAGATGGAGGGTAACGTGTATGTGTAGGCATGTAAGACTACTGAAAAAAAAATTGTTTCGTGAGGATTTTTTCATATATGCACGAAGTAGTTTTAATTCTGTTGAATGTAAGTGGGTTCCGTGAACCCTCAGCAGGTTCGATACCGAAATAATCCAAGAAATTTCAAGGAACTGCAAAGTTTAACGATTTTTGGGAATTCTTCAAAAATATTAAATTCAATTTAATGAGGACTCCGATTTTTTGGGAGAAAGACGAAATTTTATTTCGATGTTTTGTTTTTCTGAATATGCAGTCTTAGCCAGTGAGTCTAGAAATTTATGCCGCTTTTCAAACAAAAAGTTAATTCCAATATAAATTATCTAATTTCATTTCAATACTGTGTTACGTAGCAATGATAATGATTTTAATTATTTTAATGATAGACCTAACCGATCTAAAATCATTAATGGGAGGTCATCTTCTATTTTGTTGTAGAAAACCTCATCTTTTCGATGGCGCAGAAAATACTTTTATTGCATTTTAGCTTCAATTTCTTTTCCTGAAATTCTAAAGTTCATCGGATCGGAGCGCGGGAGGGCCCATTCGAAAGGGGATGGCCTGCTGAGCGCGTGTACAAAATTTGGGCGAAAAAGACCGCGTATTTGCGGAGCTAGAGCGATTTGCGCGAAATCACCCAGGAGAGTGCCCACGAGCATGCAATTTTGGTTTTTGGCTCATATCTCGGAAACCCAGGGGCGGCCCGTGGTGGGGGCAATTTTTTCGGAGCCCCTGAACTCCGCCCTCTCGACTGACGCCGAAATCGCGCCAAAAAAATTTTCGACCAATTCGAGCAAAATTCATGGGCTATAGCCTAGGCATTTTTTTGGGCGAAATTCTAA
>QYTT01086199.1:0-46143 GCA_006980735.1 Dasypogon diadema
TAATCGGGAGGAATCTGACGTCGATAGCATCAGAATTTCTTCTTGGCGAGCAGCAACCACTTAAAGAGCAATTTACAGATGAGTTCGGTTCAGGTTTTTGTCACGCAGCAGCCCATCTGAATGTGACTCTTAATGACTGAGGCCTGCAAATTAAAAGAAACTTTTCATCCCACTGTAGCGCGGCTCATTGTTTTTGGCGGGAAGTGCCGTTTCGTTTTGCATTTTCACGAAGGAATCGTCGCTCAATGCTTTCTGATACCCGCTCGTAGGGGGTAATCATGACTTGGGAACCACCTGAAAGGTTATCAGTGCACATCGGATAATGGTTTAATCTCATTCTGCATATTTCAAGCATCCACACACCCATATGCTATACACCCAATGTGCACGATGTTGCTCGGTGGTGCTGGCCTGGTGCAGCTCTATTGTGCCTGGAAAATATTAGGTCTGCACACAAAACCCTTCTTCTGAGTATAATGGGGGGCGCATTGCCAATTGCCTTTTCACTAATTGTAATACTGCTCTCCCTTTGTGTCTGCGCGCAGATCGTGTGTGGCACGGCACAGTACAAACAGCTCCTAAGATCAACGTACACCTCAATAATTTCGGAACCAGGTACAAATGGGTTCGGATATCCGGGCAAGTGGAAACGAAAGTGGACCTACTCGCCTACTAGAGTTTTGATGGTTAGAAAAGAGCACTCCTGAACCGCGTTTTTGCCTCCAGTATACCGCAAAATAATATCTTGACAAGTCCTGCTCGAGTTAATTATTCGAAAGAGCCTTTTCGGACGTTTATACAGAGATTGCATCGCTTTTTAAGGACAAACAATTTGCTTAGAATTTTTCTCCTGAATAATTGAATAATTGAGTACGAGCCTGACAGCTGCTGTCAATTGCACTATAATCATATACTAATTATTTACGGAACTTAGTAATCGTTCACCTGTGTGAAGGAAACTGTATTTGCCAAAATGTGCTGTAGCACGTAAGATATGTCGGAATCGATCTCCAATTGACTGTCGAAAATATGCTGAGCCTTGCCCTAATAAGGGTGGGACCGAAAACATGTTACCCCCCAGCGGTACGTAATTTAAAAAGCAGTTAGCTACATTGCAAGGCGCAAACTAATCGCGTCCACTGTACGTCGATCATGTTAAGTCATTTGCTGCTGCTGTGGGAAATCAAATCAATCGAGATCAGAGTACGATTTTCTCAGGAGTGAGGAAGAAACGGCTGCGCCGGTTACCATTCACCTGCTCAATTGGTCCTACATCAAATGTGCCCATGTGTTCTTCTCTACTTGCGAAGCTTACTCGTGCATGACACATGTGGTCTTCGCCTTTGCCTTGAACAGTGAGCACAGATGATCGGCTTGAGCAGACATGAACATGACAAATCAAAGCTAACTTCGCCGACCAGGGGTATACGCGTGTTTGGTAAAAGCTGGAATCAAACAATAAATAATACTCACAAAGAAGCAACACAAAAGGAGTTAGAAAATATTACAGTTACAAAAGTGATCTACCTCTTGCTTTAAATGTGTGCAGTCGGCTGAATGGATACTTATTGTACATGGGTTGGTGCATCTCAGCAACAAATGGATAAAACCACTACAGCTAGATATCTTACTGTAGAGGTGGTGGTAACATAGTGCATCCTTGTTACTTTAGTTGTCATTATTCAGTGACGCATCTTTGTGATAATTATTTAATCTTTGACCAGGACTTATTGAGAAGTAATCAAGCGAGCGCTTTATAATTTTTCAGAGTAAGCAGTGCTTAGAGTCGGAAATCGAGAATAATTTCTTGTTTTGCGTGAATTGGGAAGCTGAAAGAATACTAAACTCTATGAAAACATTTCGCTCTTTCGTACTTTTAAAAGGAACTTCGTTGACACTTCAAAATTTCTTCTGCGTTGTAGGATTTGAATGAAATATATTATCGCCGCTTGGCTAAAGGACCCTTCAAGAGTTTTAGCTACCTCCTCGACTGTATCTGTCTAAAGTTTGCACTTTTTCCTCCACAGCACCAGAAGAACGCTTCATCGAAAAAAAAAGTCTATTACCCTGTGTAATGCAGGTCCGTGTTGCCTCAGAGATATTGTTTGGTAGAATGAAGATATTTCTCCCAGATATATGAAGGAGTCCACATATTTCCGGTCGCCCACGATAACATTGAACTAGATTCATCCCTAGAGGACCTATTACTTTATTACAACTTCTATTCGATATAAACTGGACGTTCGCCTACGAGGACCAAATCATCAGCAGCTCCAAGATCCTGTTGGGGCTTGCTAAATGTCTAAGGGAAGATTCAAAATCAAGGGTCGGAGAGCATTACATAGTCGAACTCTTATTTTTAATACAGGAAATTCCCCTGGGTATTTTATTGGACGCGTAGCAAGCGATCACAATATTTCGATGCGCCATTACAGATGTACGGTACAGTATATAGTGTCGGACGGCTGCTTGAAATCCATAGAAAAGTGAAGAATTATACTCTCAGTATTCCTACATTGAGTGGCTTATGGTAAAGGTCCACCATTCTTATATCAAGCCACCTAAAATCTCGTTCGTGTACGATCTGAGACTTGCTGGTCATACTTTCAATAAAGAAACTCTTATATAATTGCTCCCTTTTCGAATACTTAACAGATTTCTCCTTGAATCTAGATTATCAGAGTTGACCTCCTCATTCCACATAAATCGTACCTGTCTAAAGCGAATTGTAATCTTGATGTAAATAGACAGTACTTTACACGAAGCTTATCTCGATGTGATGCGGCGTAATGTATATACTGTGTGTATACGGTGTATACTCCCGTCTGTATCCCAAACTGCTTTGTTTTCTGCTCGATTCGATTTCAAATTACGTGAAGTAAATTTATCGAAACGAGTGCTCGATATTATGATTCCCCTCTAAAAATGTACGTATTTATGCTAAGACAATTTTTTTTGTTTTCAGTGTCGAGACCTAAGGGGCAACATTCAGCCCCTAGAGGGGGACCGCCCAGATCATGGACGAATGCCGAATTAACAGAAGCCCTGCAGCATGTGTGGAATAAAAAGATGACGACGAGTCAGGCGTCGAGAATATTCGGAATCCCTTACAACTCCCTGCTGATGTATGTCCGGGGAAAGTATGGCAAGAGCCTAAAGCTCGAACAACTGCGAAAAGACTGCATCAGTGGACCTCCTATAGAACTTCTTACGATGGGAATGAATAACAGCAACAACAACAACAACAATAACAACAAGGGCATAAACGAAAACCGGACCAAAGACATGAAGGACCTTGAAGGACCAATGCAACGAAGTTCCAGCTCTGAGCCTGACTTACTTTCGAGCCCTAATCCCATATTCAACCCTTTCCCTCCTGGATTCTATCCAGATTTCCCAGGTGGATTCCCGGGATTACCTTTAGGCATGCTTAATCTACTACCTCCCGAGCGGCACCAACCTTCTATGCATATGAGCATCGATGAGGACTGCAAATCCGACCGATCTAAGCAATCTCTCGAAGATGACTTCCCACAACCGTTGGCACTGAACCGTGAGGACCGTCGAGAGATGCTGCAACAGAATGGGCAAGATTGAAATTTTTGGCAAGATTGGGCCTCAAACCCGATCTTCTTCCCACACCTCTTTTCTCGGCGAAAAGTGAAACGTTCCAAACGAAAACGTCGAAATGAGGCTATCAAGTAGATCTGGATCTAGTTCCAGATCAGTTACGTTACTTTATCAGCCATTTTAGCGAGAATTATTGTATTTTATATTTTACTCCAATCTGACAATGGTGCAGCTTCGAACCCCTCACGAGAACAGGAGCTTTCGATTCGTCAGGCAGCTATGTCTGTATCCCACACTGAAGCTGCCACGTCATAGTAATGAAGTCAGTTAGTTCTTGTACAAACAGAGAAATCCCTACTTTTCTTAGTTAGCTGTGAAATGGTTTTGAATTTTAGGCTATACACATTAAATGACATTTTTATTTGTAAAATAAATCGATAAGGCAATATTTGAAAAAACTTCCCTCTGAATGGTGCTTTAAGTTTAATCGTGAATTCTTTTTGTTTGTATTCTTCCAATTTAATGTTTTAAAAGTTTTTTCTGTTTTAAGTTAGTATTAGTAAACTGCCGACACCCATCCGCCAGAGAACGACATTTCTATACTTCTCAAAAATCCTATCTACGTAAAATAAAACTGTTTAAAATACCACTTTCTAGTATTCCTTTAATTCTGAATTTTTCAGTATACTCTTTTCAATCTCAACTCCTTAGAGCAGGTGTTTTCAGAGCATTTCTATTTGAGATAAAAAGTCAAAAGAATCGATCTTCTCTCAACACTGTTCCGAGATTGTGTCAGTACTATTGGCAGAGTAATCTAAGAGAACAGTAACAAGTTTGATTGGAATTATATGAGTTATAAAGCAGCTTTTTATCTCGCTTCAAATATTGATTGTTGTTGTTGTTGCCGAAGCACAACACACGAAAGAATTCAGCCCGCAGATTCCATGGGATTATTCTCTATTACAATACACTGCGGCATTGCAATATTTTAAGGCAGTTTCTAGAGGCACTAGTAGAATGGAATATATTGAAAGTTATTTATTTGTCTGAACTTATATTATTCTTATTAGGTTCCCAGCAGACATGAATGTAACAAGCGTTTGACGAAATTGCAAAATCAGGCGTCAACAATCCAATTTTGCACCGAAATTCACAATATTGTGAAAGAGAATAATCCAGCGGGAAACATGAGCCTGACTTCACTCAGAATGTCTTGAGTTGCACTAATTACACATTTGAATGCGTGCATGAATTCACGTAGCAAATTCTCTCGGATTTTTACACACAGAAACAAGAAACAAACAAAACCAATACAGGGTATACCACAAAGGAATTATTGTAGCTATAAATAGAGCTTGTAAAAAGACAAATTATTATTAGTGGATGTAAAGTATAAACTAAATGTACACTAAGAAATAGATTAAAGTAACTAAACTAAGAGTAACAATTTCTAATCATACAAGGTGAGCGGCAAATTCGCCTACTGTTAGTTATACTGAGACAATACAATTTTAGGACATTTGGCCGGTCTTTTCTTCAAGTATGGAAATCACATAATTTTTCTACCTCTTTGCGCCAGACTTTTAGTGCAACTCCGGACAACGACTGTAAAAATTGACTTTTGAGTGTGAGTTCTTGCCGGGGGTGAAGCAAAGTAAAGTTCAGTGCACGTTTGAAGACTGATTCGAGCCTCTTTGGTTCCATTTGTGTTTCCGATCATTCCTTAGCTTACTTCACTAACGGACCGGGATTCAGCTGGAGACTTTTTCAGTAATACAAATTTAAAAGTAAATAAATCGTAGCTAAATTTTATTGTAATTGTGTAGTGAATAGAGTGTACAGTGCAAAAACTTGTCGACATTATGTGTGCGTAAAATATTCTGAAATCTCTTAGTTTTAAGCTTGCATAAATTTTGAAAATAAAGTGGGAATCGACACTCGCATAGAAATTTATTTTTAAAGAAACAAATGAACATTGTAAATCAGAGTATGTATCTTATTTTAAGGGCTCATTTCATTTTGTAAAAGCGAACGTATTTAAATTGAGGAGAGTGCAATTCAAAGAAAGTTATTTCTCATTTTTATAGCACAAGATACAGTCAGGCTAGTTTATTCATGATAACACAACAGTTCTATGAAGGGACTAAAAAATAAGAAAGGAACTATTGTGATTGTAGGGAGTTAAATACTTTTACTTTAGCATTATTTTCCCACAATAACCACAAGGCTTTTTATTTTGACACAAATCAAACTGAACGAATGCACTTAACTACTTTTCAGTAGTGTGAACCAATAGAACTTAGTAAATTTATAACCATATAGTTCCTCCGTAGTATTGTAAAAAGTGTACGGTTGTTGAAATGAGGCTCAGCTTCACTATTATGCAATTATCCCTAAATCTTAAGTATCATATATTTTGCGCAGCAGTTCCAAAAAGTAATACCTACGAGTCTTTTAATAAGGGTTGAAGAAATCTACTACGCTCTAGAGGTATTTTTTACACAATAGCTGTTAAAATTAATTTACCAATGCCATGTCTGAGTTCTATACTACAGAAATCTGAGCACGTATTTGAAACCTCGATCCGATTGATCGAGTCGAGAAGTTACTTTGTGTTTTTGCTTTTGCTAGTAACACGATGCAAGAAGTTATTGTTTAAATAATTCAATTTACAAATTACAAGGATGGTAATGACACAAAAATACAGGAATTGCATGCATCCATTGTTCGCCCGTTTTGAAGTTTCAATTTAAGTTAACAAGTTCGCGGATGGCTAATTCTTTTAAATAGACATTCCCGCTTAAGACTATTGCAACTGCAGAAGCGTCCGCGAGTGCTTAACGTTTCTTAAAAAAAACACTGATTTCTAGCCATGATCACATTGCTCTCATGTTAACGTCTTTGCACATCAGATATAAAAACAATTTGAAAAGTAGTTTTCCTAATCTAATTCCATTATTTTTAAAAAGTGAACCGAGATGAAAACTGACTCACATTAATTTTATGACTCAATGGTGCATATTAATTATGGTCTCAATTAAAAGCACCGCAGTTTGCTGAGATTTTTTATTTTTCACATGTTTCGCGCCATAAAAAATTTCTATACCTACTTTTGTTCCATGAAACACGTGTTTTTTTTTTTATTGTCAAGCACAACATATGCGCCTCTGCCACAGGAAATGAATAATTTTACTTACACCATTGTAAATGAATTGACTTCGGCTGCCTTTTGCTGAGTGCAACATAATTGTGGTTATAGGACTGTAGTACATATTGGCAAGGAACGGGAAACTCCCGATTTAAATAAAACACTTCCTAAAACTACTGGTCTTAGAATTTGAGAAATTGTGAGGAACATTATGGAATATATTCAAAAGAAGTTTTCGTTTCCACCACCGTTTATTCATTCTCATCATAAATACCTAGAAAAACTAATCTGAAAAATAAACAACAAATTTAGTGTCGGCAAAACGTAAAAAATTGGTAAAGTTTTCGAAGTATTGCATAATACATATGTACAAAAACAAATTCTAGATTTTAGAGATCGTTTAATGGATATCAATTTCCAATGTATGAATAGTAGAAGAATAAATGTCTAATTAATAAGAAAAAGTATAAAGAGATTCGAAAATTAGATTAAATTGGTGTAGAACAGAATATCTGTAAATAGTTCGAATGTAATCAAAATCACTAATCGTCTGTAGTATTCAGGACTGTTTTAGTTACAATACCTACTGCGCGGGTTAGTGCACGCAGCGGAAATTTTAGTGCTTTGTTTATAAATATTTAACTGAAACTCTTTGAGACGACAGCAAAGCAAGCCACCTAATGTGAGACTAGAGACATCTTTTTAGGTAATTTTCTAATGTAAACAATTTATTTAAAGTAAAACTCCGTAATAGTATACGCTGAAGACCCAAATGTACAAATATCACGAAACATAAATGGTTATCGCCCAAAAGTTATTTATTGTAAAGAAATATAGCATTTTAGGAGGTCTGCAGGTGTGCAGGACGTCCACTCTCTTCGACGTCAGAGCTGCAGGTCTGTGCCGGTAGAAAGCTGCACGTATCTGAAGCCAAAACAAGCAGATTTAAACGAATAAATAAAAAAATAATAAACGCAACAACAGGGTATCACAAATTTCAAACACTTTATATTTATATTGAATTGAAAACAGAATTAATAAAATAGTGACACAAATAATCGCGACAATGATGCGAAAACAGAGTAGAAACTCCTGGAAGGGGATTTAAGTATCGTACACTCGTCTTAGAAGCCTTTATATCTTTTATTGTGTCCCCTCTTTTTCTGAAGCCAAGCCGTTTTGGCGATTTTTGAATGATTTATAAACCCTTTCCTGTACTTAGGACTTTTTCGAGATGCAAAATATATTGGCCAGTACCCACGAAGCCATGGAAGCAGGTGAGATGAATCAACCCCCGCGGATCCTAAAGACGTGCGTTCAACAGTTCTTAAATAAAGATTAATTGTTACTAGATGAATAATTGATTTATAATCCTGTAAGTTGGATAAGGCAACAAACTCCTTTGAATTAAGTTTAGTTGTGTTTAGTTATTTATTTGAGTGGAGAGAGCAAATATTTTAACGTTTTACTATTAAGCTAATAGCGGTAATTGTGAATTGATAGCATAAATAAAGAGGAAAAATCGTTTTGTTTGTAAATTTGATTTCCATTAGTTTTCACTCGTACTTTTTGTACTGCCCCCTTTAGTTGCAATAACATTCGTCATACCTAGATACATATAAGCATTTACTGTTAATATACATTTCATTGAAAAAAGAAATAAAGTGGTATTATTTAAAACGAGGAATTTTGTAACCCTTCTTAAGTACTCTAATTTCACACGGAGTAAAAAGTACGGAACCGTTGACAGTTGGTTGTAGCACTAAAGTCACCAGCTAAAATCGGCATATCGCTTTTGCAAACATTCTATTATAATTCAAGGCCCTCAGGACCAGAAAACCGTTTGTATAAAGTTGCGAAGTAAAATTATTTCTCGTGCGGGACCACTGCAAATTATATGAGCTGGCCGTTTTTGTTTATTTGACTAGTGGATACTTACGACGTGCACACAGAGGAGAACCTGGATTGAATTTCATGTAAACTCAAGTTGACTTGAAATCGGGTTGACTCGGCTCAACTACGCTTTGCTGGCTGGGTCGAGTTGAAATGACAGAAGAAAGTGGTTAGTATACGCGGGTTGAGTAGTCATGTTGAGTTAAGATTTGATAAGTTCTTCGGAGTATTTTTTGGTAGGTAATTATTTATTATTTTATAAGAATTAGAAAGTTCCAGCTCTTATGAACAATGATTTCGACGTTGTCTGAACTCAATTTCAACTCGATCTTTTGACTTTCTGTTCACAAATACACGGCTTGAAATTTCAACTCAATCTTAATTTGATCTTTCAGCCATGCATGGATACGTAGTAACTGTTCAGAGTAAGTTAAAATTTTCAAATTTTCCCTCTGATAGGGAGAACTGATTATTCAAAACGTACCAAGATTTCGTGAGGATCTTGAAAATGCATCATTGCCGTGACATCGATGCTGAATTGTTGGGCAGATCTAGAAGTTTATGTTGAATTTGAAGTGCCAAATTACTGCTAGAATGTCAACAGGGCCGGATCTAGACTGTCGATTTCGCATTTATTAATTATAATTTGCTTTTTTCCAGAAACAAATAGACGTTAGTTAAAAACAGAAGTCTTATTTTTCGTTTTTAGTCGAGCTCAACGCCCCTATTTAGTTCGAGCTCAACGCCCCTATTAATATGCATCAAAGCAAGGCCAGTGAGCCACTCTTCCCCCAAAGTTGCTTTACGCCAAGTTTTAAGGCAACGGAGTGTTGAAGAGGGATCTTCTGCTATTGCTGTTGTCGTAATGTAATGCCGAATTGTTGCTCATTCAAGCTAACATTTCAACGATCTTAAAATGCCTTTCAATAGAGTTAGTGTATCTGAAAAAGCTATTAGTAGGGATCTTGCTATGATTGGGGAAGTTAAAAGATTCGGCAAAAATGTTTCTCATGAATACAACAAAAATCAAAAACTTGGTAGTTTGAAAATTTACTATTAAGCCTGAAATACAGCGAATACGACACGACTTTGTCGTCAACATTTGTGGTAGTAATTTGTCGGAAATGGAATACAATGAAAGCGACATCGTCGTTGTCATTTTCTGCAAATGAAAATATGATAAGGCGCCAATTAATTTCAATGTTAAAAATGTATTTATTTGCTTTTAAAGCTTTCTAGAGTATTAACACTTCATAAAATTATTTTTGTTTGCTACTTCTTTATCTCAGACAAATGTCGTCACATATATTGAAAATTTAATTTGTCGACGACAATGTTGTGTCGTCTTCATTATATCATTATATAAGAAAAATCCTCTCGGGTACTTTGCGGGTTGTTAAGCAACACGTGAGCTCTATTTGCCCAACCTTTTATTTTAAAGAATTGTCAAAATGTAGTCCTATCACCGCCGCACTACTGAAAGCTCCGGAAAGAATTAGAATTTCAACTTTCACGTAGCGTAAGATTTTTCGAAAATATTGAAAATTAAGAAAATGACAACCATTTGAAAATTAAATTCGATTTTTTCCCTCAAACGATTTTTCCACCTGTCATAAAACGTAAAAGTTCTTATGCAAATGCACACTAGGTGGAAGCACTTGGTGGACCAAATTTCGATTTTCATAATTTTGCTTTTAATGGAACTTAGGTTATGGCTGATTTTAAAATGAAATGTACTTGAAAAAACGTGAAAAATGCTCACATGAATTGATATTTTCTTCCTGGGTGAAATAAAGAAAAGGTTTCGATCGCAGCAAGTCAACTTGGTCATCGTCAGTGCACCGATTGATTTGCCTGGCATAGTCCATAGCCACTCACAACAAGTAGTCCACAAATTTCCTACCATTTGAACAATTTCACATAGTATAAAGTTGCATACCTGAATGGAATGACAACAACAAAGAAAAACTCAATTATTTTTCTCAATTCAAAAAAAGGTAATCCCGCATCTAATTACACTTTGCTAACGCACATTTTCAATTTGATTCTTCTTCTTCTAAATTACAAATTAAGATGCTGTCAACCTAAACGTCACAAATTCGATGCCTTTCACCTAAGCATTACAATTCAATGCGCCAACTAAACCGTAAAAATTCAATGGCTCCGATTTAAACATTACTACAAATTCGATGCATCCAACCTAACCATTACAAATTCAATGCTGCTAACATAAACGTTGCAAATCCAGTGCTTCGACCTAAACATTACAAATTCAATGCTTCCAAACATTACATTTTACGACCTAAGGGTGAATACATTAAGTGTCGTTTCTTTCTTTACCTTATTTATTCTCTGAAGATCGCGTTCAGCTTGCACAGCTTACTTGAATTGGAAATTGGACCTACATAAGCTCACTGATTTTGAATTTAAGAAAAAACTGAATCTCGTGATTAACAAGAAGTTCAGTAAATCGACTAATTTAGTATTTCCTCTTTTACATTTAAACCAAATGGTTGAAGAAAAAGCTATAGCTGAATTTGAGATACAGATACGAGATACAACACCTACGAAAGTCACTAGTGTTTTACTTTGCAAAGAAGCTCCGACTGGAACAGCCGAACATAGCGGCTAGCGATTTGGAACGGCAAATCGAAGCCAGCTTTCAGTCGCTATTTGGCTGCTTCCACAGGCTGCTTCCTTTAGAGAATGTTGGCGCGCAGCACGTCGGTAGTCGAGACTGTGAATTGTGATACACCCACTGTCAGCTGAGTAATGTGGACTTTTTCTCTACTTTGTTGACATTTTACTGTTGGTGCTTTAAGTAATTAAATTAGACACATACTAGATAATTGGATTCAAATAGATCCTCTGTGCCAAGAGGCACGGCAGAGTAGTTCAATTTGATATTCGCTCCGGAGCGAATGTCAACGAACATGGTGGGTAGTGTTCTAGTGAAAATGCGTAAATTTCATTTGAAGAAGTGAGCAGTTTTCTTTTTATTCTCTGGCTGTGAAAAACAATTCAAAGCGCTAAATCTTAAATTCGTCTCGAGAATTTTGGTACAGATCCAGTTCATTCGCAGTTAGTTTTTTCTTGTTTTCAATTTGGCGGATTGTTTTGGCAGCCCACCAGGAGAGATTTTGGTCCGCCGAAGTAAATTTAAGCACGTCTCAGTCACCCGCGAGCAGAAAATAATCCAACATAGGAGAACAAGAAAATATATTTTATCTGAGCATTAGATGCTAAATACTTGTGTCTCGTTTGCATTCGGGTCGGCTCGTTTTCACTTGTGAAAAATCGATAGTGATTGTCCTGAGGACAAGACTAGTGTTCACGCTCTGCTGTGCTGCAAGCTAAATTCAGAGTCCGAGTGTTATTCAACGAGTTAATTGAGGCAAATTTATTTAAGAGGATTTCCGGCTGGACCTACATTGGAACTCTTGCAAAGTGCCCACACCTGTTTCGCTTCCCTTTTTGGTCTAACTTGATTCTAAAGCAGAAGCGGGGAGGCAAGTGAAGGTTTCCCACTTTGTTTACACTCGACTAGCGCAAATAGCTGGGCATTTGAAGCAGCGCCAAAAGGATTTTTTAAATAGAAGGAACGCGACAAGATATAGTTATTTTATTTTTAAGGATTTATGTTGAGACGAGAAGTCCACCAGACACTGCGGATTAACTGGCGCTGAGGTAAGGTTTCTGTTGCTTGTGCTTCATGGTTCATTCAGCTCATATATGCCTCGTTTGAGACTTTCAGTTTGTGCAAATGATTACTGATTTGTTTTGTCAACAAAGTAGGTCGCGAAATATTCGAACTTCTAAGTGGCAGGAGCAAAAGTAAATTGGTTCAATACGTTCAATACTGACGGCCATCACACCTTTTGAGAATTTGCGCCACAACATAATGCACGTAAAGTCATCCTTCCATTTGCAAATTTCAGTTTTTAGCACCATTTTCCATTGCCCCGTTTTCACTCGTATAAATTTTCAAAGCTAACAAATTGTGAAGATATTTGCAGCGGTGGAAACGTCCATCGAAAATCAAAAATCTTGTTGCAAATATATCGACAGCATTGTTGCTTGACTGCGCTGTAAATCGGGCCAAAAATTGTGACAGCTTGGTGGTGAAAGTATTAGTTTCTAAAAAATCACTTCTATAAGGAAAATTATATTTAAATATTCATAAAGTTATGAAAATTAAGTTGATTTGTAAATTCAGTTTACAGTTGTTAATATGAAGAGTACAGGGGAAAATCAAAGTCCATTTATTGCGAAAAATCTATTTCTCGTACATTACTGTTATTTACATCGAATACTACATGTCTAACATGCGTTAAATAGGGAAAAATACCTTAGTAAATATTTAGCACGGCTTTAAGTTTTTAAGAAAATGGACTTTGGGGTTGGGCACATCAAAATCCAGAAATAATCCGGAAAAAAGTCGCCCGAATTTTTGTTGAATTATTTTTGGATTTCTTTTGGATTTTGTCAGTCTAGATTCTGTATTTCTGAATTTCGTGCCCATCCCTCTTCATAGGTAAACAGGTGTTAATTAGTTTAAAATGCACGCAAAAGTACACAAAAATTGGGGATCTAACTACAAACAAACAGAATCTGGGAACATACATTCGTGTAGAAATTCTACTTCTGAAAGGAATCACAATCTTTATATGAAAAACAGTTTAACTAAATCGGAGGAATAAAAAACATTTGACTTTTACAAACATGAACAGAATCACGTAATAATTCTTACATTGCATATGTACATCACATTTCTAAACCTTTCAGAATTCGCCTGAACCATACGTAAATTGACTCACATAGTCTATTAGTTTATCAGGAGGTATGCAAATAGTGCCTTCCTAAGAATTTATTAAAAATTTCTCAAAAGTATGTTTTGTACTGTTTCAACCTTTAAGAACCTATTCCAGTCCAAGTCCTCGTCTTATAGCTTAGCTACTTTGTCAAGTTAACGACTGACTTGACTTAATGGAAATTACGAACAGCTACTAACAGTAAAACACACATAATTTCGTTTAATTTTTAAGTTTGAATAAATTGATAACTTTTACACTTAAAATTAATTTGATAAAGCCAAAATAATATACAATTTACATTAATTTTGTCTAATAGACAGACTAGTCTTAACCATGAAGCGGTGGCCGAAATGTCACAAATCAAACAAAGCAAACGAATTGGAATAAGCTAGCTTGTTTGCTGACGTCATTATTTGTTATAAGCAGATGAAGACGAAGTATAGACCCAAGATCCGAAAATATCTGCTCAACGAATAACCGCAGCAAAAGCTATACTTTTTCTGTCAAATGTATGAAAAGCACTAAAGAAAAGTACGAAAACGCCCTTGCTTCTGCTTTTAACAGTGCCAAATTAATTTGTCGCTGCAGATAAGAGTTTACGTTACGAATAGTGATAACAAATTATCTTGTCACCAATTCGTAAAGCCAAAGACTGTAAAATGAAGGTAAGCACACACAACGGATTTTGGGAAAGCTAAGCTTGCTAGTAGAGATATTCTTTAGTATCTCAAATCGGTTCAACTCATTGTCAGTTGATAATAGTCCTCTATCCCTTCTGCAATATTTAATTTAGATTGGCGGCAAGGACAAAGTAGTTTTATTCACTCTGCACTATACGTGCCTTATTTTACCTAACGAAATTTCACAGAAGGAAAGTGTGTTCAATGTTTACGTAAGGCAATTATGTTTGCAGAATTTCCCCAATTAACAACTGAATAGAACTGAACCGCTAAGATTCCCCATCTAAGATAATGTGCGGAAAGGGGGGAGTATGGAAAGCGTGGCTGTTTTTTTATATAATTGAAATGAAATGCTATTATCATCCAAAGCAAAAAAAATACAAGCAACAGAAATATTTTTGGATAATTACCTTTCACTTTACAAACGAATTACAGTTAGCCACAAAAGTATTGATACACCAACAAATTTTTCAATTCCACGCATTTATTTTTCTTCATACATATTAGAAATCTTCTCAAAGGTATATTATATGTATTTAAAAGAAATATGATGCTTTGTTGCAGTTTGGGAATGGAAGGCTGCCGAAAGGCAGATGGTAATGTGCCCTGGGCTAGCTTATGGTCGTGCAGGCCAGAGCTGAGGACTCAAGCGAGCCTCATGCTCTATGCTGAGCTAGCCCAGAGACACGACGGAGGAAGCATGTGGCGGCGTGGTATGCTTGTCGGCTAGACTGAAAATTACACTTTGAACAAAAGATATTTAGATTAAAAATACTCACATTTTATAAGCCTCATAGGTATTGATACGAAATTTCATTGTAATTCACTATTGATTTTTCTTTAACCGTAGATAAGTTGCTCATATCTTGTTGGATGTCCAAAAGATTTAATGACAGTCTCCAACCTTCGTGGCACTGAATTCGCCAATTTCTTACACTAGTTTTTATCAATCTCTTCCCATTCCGTCATTAGAGCATTTTATAATGATGGCTTACTTGATGTGCTGTGTTTTTTGACTTGAACTTTTAAATATGCCCATTAAGTTTCAATTGGATTTAAGCATGGGAATTGCTGGAGAATTCGGATCATTTTGGGCACGGTAAACAAAAGTCACATATTCTTGGATCCTTGTCATGCTGAAACAAATACGTTTCATTCATACCTATTTTTATAGCACCAGTTTGTTATAATCCTTAAGAATGCTTATATATAATTATACTGATCTATTGCCTCATCTATAAAAATCAAATTTCCTACGCCTGGCACAGAAAAACAACCCCAAACAAGTACCGACTCACCTCCATGCTTAAAAATGAGTTTAATATACCTTGTTCTAGTTTTCTCCAAACTTTTCGTCCACGGTCTGACGAGCCTCTTTTGCTTTATTGGCTTCGATATAAATGGCTTACACCCATCTGCTTTGCCACACAAACTTTTATTGTGAAGCACACGCACTACTGTTTCACTACTGACTTTTACATTTAAACGACATTCAAGTTCCTGAGCAAGCTTTGGGGCAGAAATTTTAGGATTCTTTTCAAATTCTCTGATGATGTACCTTGTTCCTTGTTTTCAAAAAAAAAAATTTCCTCTATATTTTGTAATAATGTTCTATATTGTTGCAAAACTTCTTTGCACTAGAATTTGCGAGTAGAAATACAACTTGCACTTGGACCTGCTTTCAGTAGTTCGTAGAGTGTATCAATACTTTTGTGGCTTAGAAAATTGGAACACTTTTTGTTTAATTGTTTTTGTGTGAACAATTTAAAGTGTAGTTTTATTTTAAGTGCTATATTTTCTTTAACATACTTTAATAAGCTTAAAATATTGCTCTACACCAATTCACACAAATGTTTTTTTTCATTCCTTTGATGCCATGATATAATAAAGCCCGTTGTGTTAAACTGATTAT
Organism: Dasypogon diadema; assembly: GCA_006980735.1. Classification (NCBI taxonomy): domain Eukaryota; kingdom Metazoa; phylum Arthropoda; class Insecta; order Diptera; family Asilidae; genus Dasypogon; species Dasypogon diadema. The sequence goes on from QYTT01086199.1 coordinate 16,018, forward strand.
ATTTACAGATTATCTTTTTAAAGAAGCTTATATAGCTTTTCCTTGGGGTAGTGACTGAAGCCCGGTGCTAATTGCATTTTTCAAGCACTGAAACTGTTTTAAATTGCTTTTAACCCTTTGCCTGTTTCTATTTTAAAAATATAATTATTAAGCTGTTACAATCCAGAGATATTTAAATCCCGCTTCTGCGACTGCCTCTATGAACCGCTAAGTGAAGTTGTTTCTGTTGTCCTCGTATGCAAATGGCATGACATGAAGCCATACCTGTTCACTAGGTTGATCGACAGCTTAAATGAGATTAAGCACAAAAATATTTCACAGAAATTCACGTGAGGGATTTTCTATGTCTTAAGAATGAATGCAATAGCGATTGAGATCCACAAATTTTTAAACGAATCTGAGTAATTACTAAGTGTAGTTTGGTATATCTGAAGGCCAACTTATCTTAGACTGCTGGACTAGCTATAAATCGGGCTTATGCATTACTGTTTTTGTATTCGCTAGATCCTGAATTAAACTGATCTTAGCAACAGGAAGTTAGATGAATTGTTAGCGGTAAGAGCAGTGATTGTCATTCAGTTTCAAATCACCTTTATGGCTTTGAGCATAATTTCCACACGCGATCAATGAATAACAGTACGTGGTAAAAATCTACCTCAAGGCACAGCACATATCACCACATCGTAGTTGCTGAAGCAAATTGTCAGAGTGTGGGTTGCTTTCACCTTCGCTGGTTGATTACTTGTACGAATCGCGAAGGTTTAAATTTGTCGAGCTTTTAATTAGTGCAATTATCTGTTGAAAAGAAATTAAATGATTCTCCCATTTTATAGCATAACAAACAAGTTTCCTCCAAGCCATACTAACATGAACTTTGTTGCAATAGAGTCAAAAAATGTTGACTAGCAAATTGGAAACCAGTTTCAAACAAAGCACTTTCAGGTTGGCTAAATACTATCTAATGATGCATTTTAAGCCCCTAAAGTAAAAGGAATATATCAGTCATTCAAAAACCAAATTGATCAAGGGATGTCTCGATCTCACTGTATGTCATACGACGATAGTGCATTATCAGTTCGCGCACAACATCGATGTTTTCTAGCACAACAACCGATGTCGTCCATATATTTTTTACATTAAAACTGACTTCTCGTGAGTACCTAGGACCCAAGAGTAACCTACTTAGCAAATTTCAAGTTTCTAGTGTTACGGTCAAAGAGCCCTCCCATTTTGGTGCCGCTACACTACACTACACTAGTCCTCAGGGATCGGAAGGTTTCTTGATGCTCAATAAAGAAGTTTGTTAGATTACAATGACATTAAAAATTTCGAAAAAGATAATAATATGTAAATTGTTTTATTAAATTTATAGGGACAGAGGGAAGTTATTGATACTTTCATGTATTGTAAAAGATTTTGATACTTCCATGCATTTTAGGACTTATTAATATTAATTGTATTAATTATCGTGTGCGTATTATTATGCAGGTTGCGAAGGTGGTTCAGATAATTAGCGATTAGAAATTTGTTTTAGGAGATTTTCATAAAAATTTTGTGAATATCATTTGTTAAGAAACATACAGTGCTGTTCAAAAAGAACGCATCAGTTTGAAATTTCTACTTAGCTTGTTTAATCGATATGAAAATATTTTCGTTCCGTACTTATCTGAACCAATTATTTTTTGAAAGGTGATATCACTAACTCTGTTCAGCACTAAATGAATTCATTTTGCGATGACCAAAGGCTCTATCTTGCAGGGATGGTGATAGTCATGGTTTGATTCTACTTACAATCAAGTGATGCGTCTTTTTAACACTATTTTATTAAATCCAAATCCTGCGAGAACTTTTTCTTTGAATTTCCATTTTTATAGATTTAACTTAACAAATATTTCAAAACAAAAATAGTGTACAATTTCCATAAATTCCTCGCTCGTAGGCACACTGCCAAATTTTAGCGAAATTAAGCGAAGCAAATGAATTGGGACATCTTTGCTTCGTCTTAATCTCGGTTCGACGTCAGATCGAGATCAAGGTCAAGACGGAGACTTGGATTAGATTCGGCCCTTAATCTTAAATTTCTACTTCATGAAATTACATATTCGAACTTCTGGCAACAAAAACCGTGTTAATAACAGTTTATGATGTATTTTGTTCCTTTAAAAGACATTTAAAGTAATAAAGGATTCCATATTTAATTAAAGCTTTTCGGTCCAGGAGTGGATTCTGAAATTCTTACTTAAATTCAGCTTATCAATTTGTAATGTAAAATTTAAAGTATTCAAGGAAAAGGACATTAGTTATATTTCACTTTTTTTACTTTTATTCTGTAACTCACTGAATTTTCGACAAGTAATAAAGGTGTGCTGGGTTCAATACAAACTCCTAAAAAAAATCCCCAAACCAAAACGACGAAAATGAAATGGCTAATATTAAAAAGAATTTCCTAATAAAAGAAACTAAAAATCAAGATAAAATTTTCTGACAATAAATTATATAAATGTTCTGGAGTTTGCTGAAAACTCTTTCTCAATATTTGTGTTAGAATTTGCTTCCTAATAGGTTTACATTCTGAAATTAGTATTAATGATGCATGTTAATAAGGAAATCATTACATTGAAATTCAAAACAACGAGTTTCTATTTGGAATTCAACAAATAATTCCTGAAATAAACACGAACGCACCTTTACGGGAGTGATAGTCAGAGTTGAAAAGTTGAGTTCTTATGTTGCTCCAGCAGCTTTTATTAATATTTACTTCAGCTTCTCCGAATAGAACTTTTGCTCTGGGTGACGGAATCATATACGGCAAAACACTTCCAGTTTAGATATTCTCAAGGTTGACTAGAGCTTCAGCATAAATTATGGCTAGTTTTAGGTTCACTTCGATATAAACAAGTCATGTATTTACAGGCTGCTGAATATTCATTTTAAAGTATAAGTGAGATTGATTAATATTTGTGGAATACACGTGCTCTTTCCTCATCTATTACTTTGCACATTTTCGAAGTAATGCATTAAGACATTGAATTTCGCGCGCATGGCCGCTGAAAAAAATTTTTACTTGCCTTTCTTTTATGGTATAAAACAACAACGTAACGTAATTAACTACATTTTTTATTAAAATGGAAACAATAATTTGGACATGACAAGGGTACATCCCCAACTGATCATTCGATATTTTCATGATTTTTATACCCTAGATGTAGGGTATTATAAGTTTAACCAAACTTTTGTAACGCATAAAAATATTCATGATACATAGAAATGAACTACATTGTCATTAATGGGAGAAGAAAAGAAGTCGTTTAATTGACGTCCGTCTGGCCGTCCACGCGTTATCTCGAGAACGCCTTAAGCCAGCAAATTCGTAAATGGGCCAATTTGGACAACTCCTTCATAGGGTTGTCATATGAAATCTACAGCTAGATCAAACAAAAAATTTCTAAAATGAGAATGCTTCGAGGCAGATGGATAAAATTCGGCACACATATACTTTAGTAAAACCTAAATATCTCAGCAGAAAACGAACCAAATCAGGCAACTATTTCAGAGGGTTGCCACATGAAGGTTTTATTCCGGTTTTAAAACCGGAAGTGTAAATTTGTTTCAAAAGTTTTTGCGATCGTCATAAAAATATGCATATATAGGTTTTCGAGGTCGCCGATTGCGAATCCAGAGTCGGGATTCTTAAATTCAAAATGACGGATCCGATATGGTGGACAAGATTTTCTAAACGTCAATGTAATGTTGGCAAAATGACGCGAGAGCCATTGGGGGCTAGTGGACAGGTTCGTGGAGGATACTATCCGCACGAAGAACCAGGCTAAATATGGGACCCAGCCCGAAGTAATGTGGAAAACGGTTCCGGGCTGGTGTTCTTGGTGTTGGGAAGGAGGGGTTTTAGTCGGTAGTCCAGCTGGGGTTCGGCTGGAAGTCCGACACTACCCGAAGTGGGTGTCCGTAAACGGATATTTCTCCTCCAAAAAAAAAATATCAACAAAAATACCTTAAAAGTCAAATAATCTAAAGGTTCACTTGCAAATTTTATGTTAAATTTGAATTTAGTATCAATACTTTGGTTCGAAATTTGAATTTTTAAATATTGACAATTTGAAAAATCTCATTTCCATTTTCAATGCAATTATTCAAAAGAAATGAGGTTGGAAACTGTAAATTTGAATTTGATCAAACATCACGTCGACTTTTAGTGTGAATTTCAAATTTTATTGATTTTATTTAATTTATTCATGTCAAATATTTACATGAATATGCACAAAATGCAATTTCAAGTATGTTTCTGATATGTTATTAAATTATATTTTGGGTAAGAAACAGTGTTAGTAATTCAATAAAATTTCAATATTTGAAAATTCAACAATTTACCGCAAGAATATTGATATAAAATTCAAATTAAATATATAATTTGTAAATGAACTTTAAATTATCTGATTTTTAAGATATTTTTATTAATGTTAACAATTATGAAGCACATATGTAGTGTATATATATACTCGAATTTTTTCTAACTCACTTGGCAGATGGTGATTCGACTAACGGAAGTTTCCCCGTATGTATGTCAAGCTGGGACCAGTGGATACACCAGTTTATGAGTGTTCATAAAAAATATAAAAAAAATTACATGTCTGATCATTTCTGAGATTCAGGTATTTATTGTGAATTGTGAAAATCGCCACCCTGCACCATACTTTTAGATAATGTGACTACAAATTTGCATATTTTTTCATAGTAATGCTTGTTACGCAATCCTGAATAACACTGCTATTTGTCACAATTCTAAATGATACCAAAAGTTGAATACTTTTTGAAAAAAACATTATTAGACTTAGTAATTTCCACTTTTAAAAAAGTGATATTTGACTTCATTTGCAAGATGACCGTTTTTCAAAATATATCAAATAATTATTTCGTACTAAAATTCATTAGAATTAATGAAAGTCAAATAAATTAATGATTTTTTTTAAATTTACAGTAAATGTTCAAATTGTTTGCTATCGGCGCGAATGCACTCTCCACAGATACTTTCTGAAAGTAAAAAACCCACAAGTTTTTACTAAATACTATGCACATGTAGAACTTCTCAAACAAACGAACAAGTTTTACAAACATTGTACGTAAATTTTGCCCGTGTCTCAATCTTTTTACGCTAATTAGTGACTTGGGTTGAAGTATTTTGTAAAAACTTGAAGACTTCCGTTAGCTTTTTGCTGATTTTCTTGCTATAATGTAATATAAATTATAAACTTTCAAGTATCTAATATTAATAAAAAAAGAACACACGCCGTTGCCTTAATAAATTATGGCGTGGTCTAGCTTTTTCATCCACTATCAATTGGGCTTGATGGACACGTTTTAAGCGCCTCTACACGTGTATATAGTACGATAAAAAGGATGCAAGCTCATACTCATGTGCGATGACAGGGACTTTAGTAGTTCAAAGGTCGGAATGCATAAACTTCCCAACCAGCTTTTGCCACACATGATGGAATAAATTATTCAAAAAAAAAAAAAATTAGTGAGTTTTTTGTGAATTTTATTCAGCCACAAGCGAGCTCATTTTATGTGGCACAGAAAACTATTCTTTACTCCTAAATTAATCAACGAAACACATAACTCCGGTTTTGGGGTTTTTGCATGCACATTAATAGGGCTTATTGGGCACGTTTGAAACGCCTCCACATGTTCAGATGGTATGACTAAGAGGATGCAAGCTCATACTCGTGGGTGATGACCTTCTCAATATAGTGATCGCCCGCTTCCCATAAAACCAGTTTTGTTAATGTGCTCTAATAGCACAAAAAACTTTTGGCTGTGTCTAAAAATAATTCTAATTTGGCATCTCATAAATTCATTATATCTGCTTTACTTATCCCTAACATCAACAGTTAGGTTGAAAGCGACAAAAAGCAATAGTTCAAGTGAAAATCTACTTCTCTAAATAAGAGAAAATTGTTTTCATCAGGGACCGAAATAAAGTTATTTTAAATCAATATGTCGTTTACACTTTGGATTCCGATTTCCCCAAATTAGCTGTAGACTAAAAGAATCGTTTTATTCATTTTACTTTATGCAACAAATTTCAATGAATTTTTATTATTGTTCTATGCGTTGTGCACATTCAATTGCCAACAAAAGAGCTTAGTTTTTCTGGTTAGTTATCTGTTTGAACTTTCTTCTCATTTGCCGCTATATATTTAAATATGTTTTTATAATACAGAAACACAATATGTCAGCATTATAAAAACATTGAAAATGAAACAAAGGTTAAAAAGTTATTAAGAGAAAACCATTTTCCTTAGAAGATTGCTTGGTACGAATACGAATGCTGCGTAGTGCACACAGGTATATGACGTCTAATGCCTCAATTTTGTAGCGTATACCGTACTCACCAAACTCTTCAAAAGCAACTAAAATAAACAAGTATACTTTGAAAAACTGATAGCGTATAGGTTATTTTTGTCCACGATCGCTTGCAGCTGATTGCCAATAGCAAGCAAAGTCTTCCTTACCCCCTAGCAATCGTTTGGGACATATGATTTCTTCGACTAAAAAAGAGCGTACTTTTATCTGACTCAAATGCTGCGACTTAATTTAGGTGATGAAGAGCATGACAGTCGAATTTACCACAAGCCTACAGATTCAATGGACACCACTCAGTGTTGACATTTTAGCGGTAGCAATTGCATTCGAAAAAATAAGGAAGAAAGCTCAGTTCAATGAACTTGAGGGTAATGCTCCGATCTCAACCTCCCAGGTTTAAACTAAGAGGAGGTGGTGAGAAACCAAGGGGTACAAGTGACATTTTTGAAAAAAATGAGTTAAGTGCAGAAGTGCGTACCTAACATAATGTAAAATTATTGTGGTCAAGAAATAATAAGACACTATCTCCAAATGATATATAAACAATATTTGAGCCGTTGATTTTGAAAGTGTGGCAAGACCATTTTCGCAACCATAGTAAAAATTTATTTTAAACAGCTTAAATTACCCTTATATTTAGATTTTTGCTAAAATTGAAAAATGTGACTTACCCTTACTACTTTCAAAATCAGCGGCTCATTTCCATATGTGTGTCCTGGAATTAATTATCCAATCTAAACTTTAAACGTGCTTTTCTCAACAGTAACTTTTTTTTTGTTGGTGTAGACAGCAGGCCCCATAGCGGAGACGTGTAATTAAGTCAATTGAAAGAATAAGAAGCGCAATGATCCCTCAAGAGATTTATGGCCGCCGGTGCTTTATGATTTATACCTCCATTTAACTATTATTTTATAAGCAGACAAAAGAGGACAATAAAATGTAAATTAATATTGACCAAACTTGTGTGGAATTAGAGGAATTTGAAAGCAATAGTAAAGTAGTTCTATGCGGTGACTGTAGACCCGGGACTTTTAAAAGTTTTTTTAATTCTAAAGAATATACCTCCGGTATTTTAATTCTGCAGCTCATTCAATTTTAGTTATTCTACATGATAATGCGAAACCACATGTGTCGCAATTGCAGCTGGCGTATGAAGTCTTTACCATACTCTCCTGGTGCCAGGGGCCAAATTATGTAATTCATTTCGATCGTATCGATGACCGAACTTATGGCGAAATCCAGAATTAAGGAACATGCAAACGGGAATGCCTTTTCAAAGCCCCATCGTAGATTTGTACGTTGTAAAATCAGAAAAGTACGTTAGACATTTCGTACTGGAAAACGTGTTACTGAGGTAGTATTTACATTATGCTAAAACTAAAATTTTGATGGCCTGTTTTCATTTGAAAACAAACTCGAGCAATCCTTTAAAAGCTTTCGACCTCATCTAATAAGCATTTGGCGCCGCAAAATTCTGAAAATTACTGAGCTTATGATACCTGTTAAATGAAAGTAGCTGTTGATTGGTGATGTTCGCATTAGGAAAAAAATTTAAATATATTTATATTTTTATATTTTGGACGAAATTGAACTTGAAATAAATAAGAAAATTGGTTTTCTGTGCTGGGTTCACTAATTGTAGTTCCTTTTTTTCAAGTTAATTATGGTTCCTCCATCAGTCCCAATCTTTCAAGAAAGAGCACTATCTTTCTGAAGGAAATGTACTCGAAGTGTACAAGCCTCATCAGATGTGCCCCAAGAATCTGGAATCGATACTGAGCAACTGTCTCGCATTTACATAGAATGTGCTCCGACGTTTCATCCTCTTCGGGACATAATCTACATGACTGAGATGAATATATGGAGGGGGTGTCCGGTGTCCCACAAATTGCCTTCAGGAAAATGCCACAAATTTTTGGAGTTGATGTATTCAGCTCTTTTGATCTTTAAAGTCAAACTGAACTATAATCGAATGCTAGATATTGTTTAATATTAAGTAAATCCAAATATATACAAGGTGTTCCAAAACTCAACGTCAAGCCGGGAGCAATGGATACACCAGTTTATGAGTGTTCATAAAAAAATATATAAAAATTACATGTCTGATCATTTCTGAGATTCAGACATTTTTTTGTGAATTGTGAAAATCGCATAAACTTGACGAAAGATAATGTTTTTTCAAAAAGTATGCAACTTTTGGTTTTATTTAGAATTGTGACAAATAGCAGGGCTTTCAGGATTGCGTAACAAGCATTACTATGAAAAAATGCAAATTTGTAGTCACAGTATCTAAAAGTAGGGTGCGGGGTGGCGATTTTCACAATTCACAAAAAATACCTGAATCTCAGAAATGATCAGACATGTAATTTTGTTTATATTTTTTTATGAACACTCATAAACTGGTCCCGGCTTGACGTTGAGTTTTGGGACACCCTCATAAAATTCATCTGTACAAGCTTTTAAAGTGATAGATGGTTTCCCTTTCGAATTATGCCCAATAGCCCAATAATACAAAAATTCGATATGCCGGCCAAACCAAGGAGTGGGGAGACGTAGCCTATTTTCGTTTTTCTGACCTGAAGTCTCATAAAACACATCTATACAAATTTTCAAAGTGATAGGTTGCTTTCTCTTCGAATTATGTCCAATAATCCAAAAATCCAATATGCCGGCCGGAAAATGAACGATTTTCATTTTATTGATTAAGCGTCTTATAAAACTGTTTCTTACTAAATTTGAGAGCTATCGTTGTTCTCTATTTGAATTATACCCAATAGTCGTCCCATTTTCGAAATTAGATCTGCAAATTTTCTGAAAGCAATATACATATACCAAATTTCAGCCTTCTAGCTCAATTCGTTCTCGAGTTATCGTGTATACAAACGGACATGCTTAAATCGATTTGCTATCACATTCTGAGCATATGTATGTACTTCATTCTGCTCTACCATTATTGGTTTTATGCGTTACAAACGTTGGATCAAAACTAATATATCCTATGTATCATGTAGGCGTAGGGTATAATTAGTATGCGTTTTTTCTGTACGCTCCATCTATTTATATTACGATATCTATGAGTATAAAGGCGCGTTTACAATGACAGAGTACAGTAGATTGTGCTTTTTCCACAGTAGTCTGTGCGCACAATAGAGAGTGGATTTTGTTTGGTCTTGCGAAAATTGACTCAATTGAATCGAATGTCCAAGCAAAATCCACTCTCTATTGTACACACTGACTACTTTGGAAAAAGCACAATGTAGATTACTACTCTGCCATTGAAAACATTCCTTAATTCCTTGTATTAATAGTTTCTTTATTTTCTGGTAGTGCGTGTTGTTTATGTCCTCTCAAGTGCAGATAATTTGGAATTGCATGTGAGTCACGCTGTAGAATGCGGATAATCTCTAATTTATATAGTTCTAGTCCGTTTAGCGTGTTAGCTCGTTAATTTTGCGTAGTTTACTTGCTTACCTTTTGCTTTGATAAGAATTCGAATATTCTGTATACGTCAGATAAAATAACAGATGTGCCATGTTAAATCGCGTTTGATTTTTAAAGAAATTTTTCCCTATGACAAGTAACTAGGATAAAAATTGGTGTTTTTCATTCCTTTTTAGGTCGGACGCAATTCAATCTACATCGCCTTTGCCAGTTCAACATCATCATCAGTGAGCAGTGAGGTAACAAGTTAGAATTATGCGTAAAGAATAGGCATTAAAAAGGGAGTGAAATAAAATTCAGATTATTGGAGAAACAAGTCCCAGCTTGCAATCGATGACTTGTAGAACTTGATATTGGCATATTTGACATATTAGTTTGTGACGACTGTTGCACTCCACGTAACATATGATAATTCTGTACAGAATGGCATCCCTTGTGTTAGTCACGACGCTCGTCGGCATATTGCTGAGTTCTATTTGGTTAGTAGTAGTAAATGGCTCACGGGCAGATCTCGGAACATATCTTCATATTAAAGAGCTGCCCGGCGCGGAAGAAAAAATCGCCGTAGATAGCTATGTTCTCGCGTATATCAACTACACATATAACACAACCGATGGCAAAGAAGCGCATTTTTCAGAAGAGAAGGCAAGATATGGCGAGGGGAGGATAATGAATGTTCAGGGGCATCTGGTTCACGTAACTTCAGAAAAAGATACAAATGACCACACAGGTTGTTGGCCCCCTTTAAGGGGTACTAAAGGTAATCCGCTTCCTGGCCCTGGTAAACCATGGATTGCTCTTATAAAGCGAGGCATGTGCACGTTCGAAGAGAAAATCAAGAATGCTTGGCGTCAAAGGGCTGTGGGTGTAATCGTCTATAACGAGGAGTCGTCAGTCAGCCTTGAGAAAATGAGAATTAATGAAAAAGATCGTAAGTATCACCTTAAATCGCAAATTAATCAAGAACTACTACACAAAAAGATATCATGACATAACTGGCCCTAACATGAATTTGAATGAAAATTAATGCTTTTTTTTTATTCACATCAATCCTTTAATTGCAACACGATTTTTCACTAACAAACTAAAGACAAAAAGAACTAGATAAGCATTTAGTCAAGAGACATTGAGTTTGCGTATTACAGGTACCTCTTTACGTTTCGTATAAGCAGGTCTAGTAAAAGTGAAAATGCTAGTAAGCAAAACTGAGTGTTTTAATAAGTGGTTCTAAAAACATTTAATTAAATTACTGGCCACGTACTGATATGCGTTATTTTGTTTGTTTTTCCATCCATAAAATAATCCTCATTTCTAATCTCAATATTCATTTTAGGCGCATCCAAAAAGATGCGAAATTTGGAAAGTAATAAATAGTAATAATGCTTATTTACAGGAAATATAACGGCGGTCTTCACCTATAAATACATTGGGGAGGAAATGGCTAGAATAGTCGAGCAGGGTCATGCAGTCTGGCTGTCGATTACTGAGGGTCAAAGAGGAGTAAAGCCAATGACAAATATAAATAAGTAAGTACTGGTATCCCGTAGGTTTTGGCTTGTATTCTATTAGGAAAAAAGCAGAAAAAAACAACGTGGAGATGCCGGGGATTGAACCCGGGGCCTCTCACATGCGAAGCGAGCGCTCTACCACTGAGCTACATCCCCACACACATAATTTTGCTCTGAAGCTCATTCCCATTCCACATTTCAACCATTGAATACACTGTTAAATTCTCTTAAGACAATCGCTTACACAAAAATATTGTTGATTTCTACCGAAAAGCGGAGTGCACGAGCGAATTTACTTTTTTCATTGTTATTTAAACAGCGAATACATTTTTACTACAAAAGCTACATTAGTGCAGCAACCTGATTAAGTTGTTCGTTCAAATGCCGCCAAGAGCTTTCATTAATTCAAACTTTTGGCTTCATAAATAAAAGCTATAAAAAAGCTTTTTACACTTGCTTTTTACTTTATTAGTATGTAGCTCTTTTGGATCTTAAAGATATTTAGATTACATAACACAAAACAAACAAACATTTTTATGGGAAAATAGTTCTCCATTGTACTCGTCGCTTTCATTTTATGTTTTCTATGAGTATGATCAGAGCAACATGCTAAAGTGACTTGGAAAGCTTTTAAAAACAAGTCATTTATTTATGAAATGAAATGAACAATAACAACATGAAATATAATAACAAGCCTTGAAGTAGTTAGTTTAGAATGTATGAGGGTAGTCGGAAAATTTTGTCACAGAAGCTGCGTGGAGAGGAGATCGTCTAGCGACTAATTGTTTAATTTTTTGATATTCACAAATCCTGAAAAATCCTGAAAAATCCTGAAATACTGTAAAACGATAAGTAAATTACAGTAGTTAATAAGTGCGAGATATTAAACTCCAAAAAGTGAAATATAATTGTGAGCAACTGGAAAATGGTATTGTTAGTTTTTTGAGGTTATGTGTTAACGGCAAAACCTTTATTTACGTGGCTTATGGTCCTGTAAATATAAATATAAAAGTTGTTAGAACTTTTAGTGCTGAAAACATAATTTCCAGAAATTCCAATCATTTTTATACACTCGCTGACCCTCGATGTTTGAGTACTTGACTATAATACTTTAAATCGCAGGTGTAATAAATATAAGAATTGCAGACATCTCATTAGATATACGTAGAGATGCATAACTCGTAATTCCAGGTTTTGTATACATAATATTGACTGCTGGTAATCTTCCACTTACTCGGTACGAATTTTATTTCCTGGTCCTTAGAGATGTTTGAAGCTGTGCGGCAGTCTAAAATTACAGTGTCGTCGTTATAAATTTCATTTAATCCAACATCCATCCAAGGATTAAAATCCGTGGAAGTAGTAGTAGATACACATACACATATATTATTATACACTAAGTACAGAAAAAAAATAAAATTTCGGGAACTGGGCAGTCTTTTTGAACAAGCCAAGTGCTTCAAAAACTCTCACTTTTCCATTTTGGTTATTTTTCATTCCAAGTGTTTATACATTTCAATTATTTGCATTTGGAAATGAAAAGCTTTTTAAAATTAAAACCATTTCTTAAATATTCGCAATAAATTTTAATAACTTTTTCTTTTACAGGACTTCAGTACTCTTTGTGTCAATCTCTTTTATTGTTTTGATGATAATTTCCTTGGTTTGGCTAATTTTCTATTACGTCCAAAGATTCCGGTACTTGCAGTCTAAGGATCAACATTCGGTAGGTGATGACTAAACTAGCAAAGTATGTTTAATTGATTTCTTGATACTCCTCCAGCGGCATTTGTGCACAGTAGCGAAACGTATTATAATGAAAATTCCAACAAAAAGTGGAAAATGTGAAGAGAAAGACAGTGATAGCGATTGTTGTGCCATCTGTATAGAACCATACAAGCCGACAGATTGCATAAGGGTTCTTCCTTGCAAGTAAGTAACAAATGCAAACCTTTTATTTGCGTTATATAGCACGCTCTCGATTTTTTTTGTTTTAGTCATGAGTTTCACAAGAACTGCATTGATCCTTGGTTATTGGAGCATCGCACCTGTCCAATGTGCAAGCTGGATGTGCTCAAACATTATGGCTTCGTGGTGGGTGATTCTTCACAGAAAATTTCGTCCATAGTGCGAAGCAGTCGAGAGCAAAGTCTTGCTAACAGCAGTAGTAATAATAACGAAAATAGCTTAAGTAGTGTTATAGTCAGTAGCGAAACTGTAAGTGCTAATGCAAGAGATGAGCACACATTTATTGTACCAGAACTTAGCAGTGACTTAGGGGAAGTTTCCAGAAGTAGTGGTCTGTACGGATACACCGCCAGCAGACAAGTGACCGACGTTTGACTAAAATTACTTACTTCTGAAACTCAAACACAAACCAAAAAACACTTCGACTGCCAAATGCCCTTAAATTTAAGCGCTGACTGTACTATTGGTACTTACCGAACTAAGACTTTAAAGAGCAGTAGGCTCACGTTAGCTTCTTCAATTGAAAGTTGTAGATAGTATTTCGTTTTAATTAAATTTACTTTTTTAGCGAATTATTTTTATCTAATTATTTTGATAATTCTGTATATTTGCTTGTAATTTGAAATATATCATAATTTGTACTTTTACTTGTTTCGTGGCTTCAAGGACGTGATCCGTTATCGTACTTTATTATTTTCATTAGTTAAGTTTATATGACAGATCAGTTTTATACAGGATGATAATGAAGCAATAATTTGGTTTTTGTCATAAGCCAATGTTTCTAGTTAAAAGTAGAATTGAACGCGAATTATTTCTACCAAAGAAAACGAGACAAAAGGATTTGGTGTCTGGTTTCGAAATTGAACCGCAATCTAAAAAAGTTTCTCCAATTTCCTTGAGAATGATGCATTATCCCTTTCTAGAGCAACTATAGGAACAAAAATAAAAGGAATTACACGAGTTATTCCTTTTTCTACTTTGTGTAGTATAAAGGCGAATTTGGAAATTCGCAAGTGTGTTTCTATGTAGGCATTTCGTATTTCGTAGACATAACAAATTTAACAAAAGCAGTCTGAAAGTTTATTTTAAATCAGCTCTAATAATTTACATTAATCGTGTTAAAATCTATACAGTTTTCAATTTCAGTCACCCGACTGGGAAGATGCAAGCAAATTTATTTAGAATTTATGCTGTGTACGCTGCATCCCATTTCAGATATCAGATTTATCGCATCTAGTTGCAAATGAATCAATTACCTATACTACTAAAGTCGGATTATTATGTATGCCGACGTGAAATACAAATTGTAAGCATTTCTGTGCTCGACCAATTTAAATATTAATTTACGGAGAATTTACATGAATTTTGTGTAATATAAAATTCATGTCCACGTCAGTAGCAAGCAGGCACCTAATAACACTCTATTTCCCTTCTAGTCCAAAGTACGCACTTCTACGACCCACACTTTAAAGATTAAAAAAAGTCGTTTAAGACGTATGCCTTACATTTTTGCAATACTACAAAGCTATAATTAGACTTTGCACACTGTCAGTGCGAAAGGCGAATTTTATTTTCTGCTTCTTGCAGGCTCCAGTATTACACTTACGAAAGAACGGCATAGTAGGCTCTATAATAGCGTAGAAATATGTTTGATAAAAAGTAGTTCGAAAGAAAAAGAAGATCATATATCATCTAAAGTATCATTTGTACTCATTTCGGGCAAAGAAATGCATTAAAATTAATGGAATATGATTTTTAACTAAGAACAATACTCGGAGAACTGAAGAACCAGTGAAAACGAACTTGCCGTTATTTTCCACAAGATCCAGTGCAATTTAGACAACTTTTAACACCACTTACCTCCACAATTGTGCCGAGTTGGCGGGCGAGTTCATAGCTGAAGGTTGTGATTTGATGCCGACAGTTCATGCAAAACTTTCAATTTATTGCAGAAGCGCGTTGCGAAATTCTATGTACGATTTTGTGTCAGTTATTATTCAATATCAGTATCAAATAGGGAACACAAATCTTTTCGACTGGTTTTATTTGGGAACAAACGTTTATTGTAGGAATTTGTTGATTTATTTTAAAGTATATTCGGTGCACTGCTTAAGCATGTCACATATTGTTCTTATAATATAACTGCATTTCGCCAAACCCACCCTTCAGGGTTCCTCCTGAGGATACCCTGAGAGGATACTTGAGCCTCTAAAGCAAACTCTCACAGAAATTACTAATACTATGCATAGAACAAGCCAAACAAGATAAAATACAAAACAATTCCAATAGAAATAGCAGTAAAGTAGCAAACGGCAATCAACATTACATCAAAAAGTCAGAGTATTGATAGTTGCTTTTATCGACTCGTCACTAATGAGTATGAAAATCTTTCAAATTGGATTGGATGTGGGATGGATGATGTAAATTACTTCTTTCATCATTGCGGGAAGTCCATGCATTACACTATTAGTCATTTTTGGCTTTAAAAGTAGGCTTGAAGGATATAATTTGGTGTAGGCTTTGAAAGGAGGAAACGATGCGGGATTTTAGTTACCTTGAAATAAGCCAACCCTATTCAACCAGTCACAAGGGATTATTTTAGAAATACCTTCAGTCTATGACATCGACAGCATTCACACATAATATGCTATTGGTTCACATGACTCGCATCGATAAATAAAAGCGACTCTAGAAACAACTTATTTCATTTCGAAGTTTTAATTTAGACAGAAAATCCCCAATACATTTCCGAGAAAGGTAGTGTAAACCAAATATAAGAGCGTAGTAGAATATAATCAAGAATCAAATCATTGTACATTGCTTTGTCGATTGAGTCAGTTGCGATTGACTCACCAAGAAAAGGGAAGAGGGTATAAGTTTCTGATCCTTTGCAAACTGATATCAAATCGGTAAAGAATCTACACGTTTACACAACAACTACATTGGCTGCGCCTAGATATTTAAATATTTAGTAATTTGTACGAAATATATTTTATGGCTTGTACTTCCTCGATCCCTTAATACCACTAATTGCATACATTTTTATTCCAGTTTATCGGAAGCCAAGAAAGCATTTTGCAACTGGATCTGGATATGGAAATTAATGGGGATGGGTTACATAGCAGCGAAGACGATCGCTTAAGTGGAGACAATATGAGAATTAGCACGACTCCCACGTTTCACATCCAAAATTTCAATACACACGGCCACGTGCGTAGAGGCTCCTCTTTAGAGTCTTTATCTGCACTTCAGCGAGAAGCATCTGGGCGCTCGAGGTCTTCCCTCTCTCACCCAAACCCCGTTTTAGACGAATCCATCACTAGCAAACTAAAAATCCAGCAAGCTCTATCAGACAAGTCGCAGAATACAAGTAGAACAAGTGATTCGAAACTTTTATGTCCAAGTAGTTTCAGAAAGGAAGTGGTAAGTGCTTTATGATTGATTGGAAGCGTCTTTTCAAATAGTTTTTTCAGGAGTCAGTTAGTCTACCAGGAACTCTGAGGAAGAAGCGATGCACTTCGGATTCTCTACGAGGCAGCAATAATTGCTACGTCAAAACTACCGCAGACCTCAAGTTACTAGCTGCAAAGATCGAGAAGGGTTGTCCCAAATCTCGCACGGTCCTTGTGCGGCAAGCAAGTGATGATAAATTATTGTTGGCTGGCGAAAAAACAGAGATAGACATCGATAGTGCCGACCTCCTTTACGCAAACATTAAAATCCAAATCGATGACGTCGATGAGCACATTTAATAGAGCCGCCGGAATCATTTTGACCTTCACCTCGATTCGTATTCGTGATATAATTTTATGTATTTTCAATATTAAGTTACTTTATAGCAGTAGCTAATTAAAGTTTTAACAAAGACTGAGTATGTAATTTTTCGACGTGCTGTGTAAGGGGAACTACTTTAAAAACATCCTATTTAACTGCAAGGGCTAAGAATTTTTCTATGCCAAGCGAAGTCCTTGGAAATCACAAAGGCAAAAAGCAATGCAAGGTTTCTCCTAAACTTTACCAAACTCGATGGAACTTTCTTCCTTTTTATTTTGAAGTCAATAAACACAGCACGCATTTCATCTGGAGCAAGAAGCCAGGCACGCTTAGCAAAGTTTACTACATAACGTAAACTGAAAAATATGCCAAATATGAGCCAGAACAAGAGTTAACCCGGCGCAGTTAGTGAAACATTTCGGCATTTATAAGGAGTAAGGGCTGTCCTCGTCCCTCTGTAACAATTCCCGGGTTTCAAATCTGAAGTGTTTGTGTAATCTACTTTTTTCAAAGGAATTACAACCAGGTTTTTGCAAATTTTGATACAAATCTGGCCCCGCCACTTCTGAGCTCTTAAAATGTTGGAATTTTAATGGTCGAAAAGCCTAGCTTGTACTTTCATGGAAAGATATTTTTAGCTGCTCAGGTAATTCTTGCACCACAAGGATTTCATACCCACTAAAAAGTATAGAATGCATTACTACGGAAGTCCCGCTTTTTTATAAATAGCGAAAAACACTAAAGTTGAAAATGTGGTGGACTGCAACCAACCGAAAAAGAAGATGAAGGCTTCGTGAATCTTGCTCAAGTTCAATTGAATTCATTTCTCCTAGATGGCGCAATTGATCAGGGACGACCAATGTCTTCAAATATAATCACTCAATAAAAAACAGTTTGTGGTGCGAATCGAACTAATCTTCGTAAGAAATATTTATTGACATCGTGCCATCAAGCTAAGAAATTAAAAGAAGTTACTTGGAATTTCAGTGTTTAGTTTGAATTAAATGCTTTCAGTTCAGCATTTTTCATCCAAGATTTAAACCACATATTCGCATGGCGCGCGAACAAAACAACGTCAAGTGCAAGGAATTTTCGATAGCTTTGCTATTTGTGTAGAATAGCAACATTAATTTAAATTTCATCATTATTATATTTTAACATTTCGTAAAACTATAATGTTCTTGAGGTAATTCAAATTAATGCTGCTTTTGCTGCAAAAAAAGCGAAAGCTTTCGAAAACTCAGCTGGAAGCTTTCTTGGGCTTGGAACATTATTCGCACACGCATTTAATTGGAAACCGTGCTTTGCTCGAGCTTTTTATATTTTCCCTTATAAATGTTGCAAGAAATAAGAAATATTTAATATAGTGCTTTATTATTAGTAGCGAATAGACTCAATTAAAACCGGTAAGAGGTCAATTGTCGTCAACACCAATATTTTGCTGTTTTTATTCTTAGATTATAATACTTTCCCATAGACAACTTAAATAACCGAGTAAGCTTGTTAATACCGTAAAATAACGGAATTAATTTAATCCAGTAACTCTGTACCCGGCTGTCAAAAAGCGCAGCTATAGCTTCCTTTTGAGAAACCTATACTCCTTGCCCGTAGTCCCATAGGATGGAAATTCTTTATGAATGCTTACAACGGGGAAGCCATATCGGTGCAAGGCGGTGTAAAAGAGTAGTAACACTTCATGGAGCTTAAAAATTTTGCAATTATTTCATAACTGGAAAGTGTATCGCGTTGTTTGACAGTTCATTTCATAGATACGTTAAAATATAGTGACTGCGGATATATCCAAGTGTATATAGTAGAAAAATCGTATACTATTCTAGAATAGTGAAGTGGAAACGTACTTGACAATAATTAAGACTGTGAAATGAGGAGCGCGGCTTGGTTTTCTGTCGTAATAATCTTCAATATGATGGAGGTAAATCCTTTCTCAGGCAGGTGACTAAATTATTAAAATACCTTTTTACATTCTTATTTAGAATTAAGATCATATATTCAAATATTTTAAGAAAATTGAAGTTTTGCTCATCGATCGTTTTTTTCTTGTGGGCAAATTTATATTGCCTTGCGCTACAGCGGCGGTATCCACACTGTTTTATAAGTTATTGAGAGTCAAGATTTGTATTTTGATGAGGCAAAAATATATGCATATGGGGAAGTAACAGCAGCAAATAATGAATTTCCCAGACTTACAATATTGATAACTTGTAAGATTTTATTTTTACAAAAATTCGAGTCAAAAAACATTTTTACCCACATAGAGAAAATCATGAAATTGACTTTTCGACATAGTCTGTATTTCTTAATAATTCTTAATGTTGCAATTAAACGATATACCATATTTTTATGGAGAAAGTCATATAGCTTTACGACAGGATATCTGTGTTAAGTTACCACGGGATGCAAACATATAATAATTTATTGAAACATGTATGGAAGCTTGGCCTATGTACACTTATCTATTACGTTAATCATACGAAATGAACTTACAAAAACACATGCATAATGTGTGCTATGACAATAGTTATCCGAACGAGAAGTAGGGACATATCTAATAATTTTACAAGCTTCACTAGTTACAATTCAAAATTTCATTTTTCTATAGGCAAGATCATAACCTTTTTCCAGTTTGTGACTGTTGGTTCCGTAACAATTATTCGAACTGAAAACAACCTATACGACTGCGAATTTTTACTTTTTTCGGACTGGGACAGTTATTAGTTGGCATTTGCGCGTATTAGCGCTTCCTAGCGTACTTCCAGTTCCATAAGAGCACCCATGTTTGTCCTAAAAATTTGAAGCCTAGCCAACGTTGCTAGATATGAAGAATTCACTTAATTTTTCCAGGTTTTCTACGAGAAAAAAGCATGAAGTAAGTACATAATAAAACCCCATGAAAATGATGTACTTTGTACATGTTGCTCATAGTCAAGTCTGTATAAACGTTAATACCACTGACTGTTGTGTGTCTTGCATGCTTGGGTACCTAATCGGAAGGAACACTCTTATTTATTCTTATTAATTTACTATTTATTAATTGGCTTCCTTTGTCTTCTTGTTTTAACATTGCTAACATTTATATGTCTTGCATGCTTGTTAGGGAACCCCATCTCCCACCGCGGAGATGGGTACACATTTTTTGGCTTCTCGCCGAGAAGTGCGCCTTTAGGGCTAGAAGGGAAACTCAATATGTAATTAAAAGAAACCTTATTAGTTTTATATTTTTATTACCTTTGTTACCTTTTAAATAAAATATCTGAATTGCAAACATACTTTTTTTACTATTATTGCCGATACGTGTGAGTGCTGCCTATATTGTTATTTGTATACAGTCTAATTAATGAATAACTCTATCTCCTTTGGCGCGTATGTTTCAGGACATGGGAAGCATAAAGTACATTTTTCTTCTACTTTCCACGTAACGAGCGCCTGCGAAATGCCATTTCAGACAAAATACTTCAAATGGAGTATTTTTTTATGTAGATTTGAAGATTTTTCGCACTAATCGTCTGGCAACGCTGAGCGTAGATATTTGAAATTTATCTCCTCCCTTTTGAAAAAATCTTCTAAGCTATGAAGCAGAGAGAGCAGAGTACACAACTAAAGCCAGCAGTAGTGCCATTAAAGCTCTCAAAGTTAAAACTACAGACTTCTTACGGGTAATGTACAAAAATTTCTATTTCCATTGCTCTAGCGCGAACTTACGGCAGAATCAATGTAAAAATTCTAATTGCAATATTTAACTTTTTCATCTCGGAGTTCCGTCATAAATTCGACCGTCGATGGGAATGAATCTCAGGCCAGATTATGTAATTGGATTCAATTGCATCGACATCTCTAAAAATAAAAGTGCAGAGGACTTCCCAATTGGGGGATCCTCGGGCGAAGGGAAACAAAACTGCACAAGCTCCTGCCTTCACGCAGGAAACCAAATTGGGGCGTGAGGCCTCCACGTTCCACGGGCTGATCTGCCCGTGCGAAGAACTTGTGAAACAGTGTTCCTTCGCCGGCGCAGACCGTGCAGGTTTTCAGTACCCGTCGATCATTGATTTGCGAGAGCTGATTCGGGTGCACTAGACTATGATGCAGCAGTTTAAATGTCACATCAGCGTCTTTAAAGCAAGTCGGAGAAGTTTAGAAAACTCTAGCAGTTACACTACTGTCGCTCCCGGCTCAACCCCGAGGTGTACACGTCACCTGAACAGTCCAACGGATCTCGACGGGTTTAAACCGATAATAACAGTCCAGCGGATCTCGACGGGTTTAAACCGATAATAATAATTTGCTTTCTTTTATTATTTGTGTTAGTTCTTGAGGACCCTATTGGGCCCTCCAACAAAAGGGGCCTGGGCCTTAAAGGCTGGGCAATAGATAGATGCCGGGTGACCAGAGGGATTCGCTCCTAAAAGTGTAGTTGAAGGATTTCCCATTTGGGAAATCCTACATGAAATTAGTTGGCCTGTTGAACCTATAGCTAGCAAGAAATGATGCAACAAAACTGCACAAACACAAAATGACAATGGCTTCGACCATATGCCTGACTGAGCCATGCCGTCTACATACCAATTCTCCCTTCTAGGTATACTAACGAGGAAGCTTCTTATGAAATCGAGCTCAGGGACTGTATAATCTGCAGCTACATACTTTCTGTCCTGAGAAGCTAGCCTTTATCCTGCTGTAATTCTTGTCTAACGATATCCAACATCCTAACTCCTCCAATCTCAGGGCCCATTTAGCTGCGATGCTTTTACTATAGACTCTTGTCTGACGATATCTAACATCCTGACTGTTTCAATCTCAGGGCACATTTAGCTGCGATGCTTTTACTATAGACGTCGAGGAGAAGAAGACTGGGCATGACTTGCATTGCTGCAGTCGGTGTTGAGTTCAATGCACCCGGGATAGTAAAGTGAGGCCTTGCAGATAATAATGGTAATAATTTATTAAATTTGTACAAAAAAACAAGCATCTTTTTTTCTATTGTACTTAAATCGTTGGAAAAGAAATATTTAGAGACGATAATGAAAGAGAAGTAATATATGGAATAAAAATAAATAAAATAAAATAGTACTGGCAAAATTCAAATATATCTTAAACGTAATAATAAAAATTCATAAATGAAAGAGATGAAAAGGAAAAATGAAGCTAAATCATACCAAAACAAGAGCAAAAAAAGACATGAACAAAGCCACACTTGAAAGAAAAACACGAAAAAATGAATTAAAAATAAGAATTGAACTAAAGAATAGAATTAAAAGAAGTACGCTGCAACTATGAAGGGGGCGAAATATATCTACTTTCAGTCTCCTCGCTAAAGGGCTCCAACATCTCCTCGCTAAAGGACTCCGGGGTAATCTCCCGACCCAATCCTATTTTGAATATTATAAGGGAGTGAATTCCAAAGTTGAGCAGCCCGAACAAAATAAGAGTGCTCGCCCACAAAAGTCCTAAACTTAGGCAAAAGAATGTCACTCCGGCGCTGGGAACAAAGAAAGGTGATTGACGTGCGAAAATACTCTGGGTTTTCGCAGTAAATTTTTTTGTCTAGAAAACATAATAACCTTAAGTTGGTATAAGTTCTAAGTGGACAACCAGCAATGGAAGGCACACATGATCTCTGCGCTGCAGACCATAGACAAATCGAACACAATCGTTGAAGGCTACGTTAATTTTACCTGCACAATCAAGACAAGGATAAATCACGCAGCCGTTAGCTAGAAAAGTCAAATCTCGCTTGACTCATTTCAAAACAAAACAACCTCTACACTAATCTTCCTCATAATTTGCTACTATCAAATCAACTATCCTTTCATTCTCAATTTCCTCTTAGTTCATTTTCTCACTTTCAATAGAACAAGAACGAAAAACAAAGGAGAATCATTCGATATGTTCGTACCATAGGATAAGAGAATTCTCTCATCTCTATGTTGAAATTGAAGTGGCATACATTTAACCCCCTCTCACGCCTAGTGAAGATATTTAACAAGGCTCTAGCTTTTCCAAGTTACTCCACCGAGAGCAGCCATTCAGGCAAGCGGAACACAAGGAAGACAATACATAACAATAAATATACTACAAATATGTATAATAATACCCTAAATACTTAAAAAATTCAAAAGATGGTTTGGAGAAGTAGCGTACTTTTAAAAAAATCGTGGCCAGTAAATAAAAATGAAAGATGAAAACAATTTAGCAAATGCGTCAAAAAGGGTTTCAATTTTCGATTCACTTTGGACATTCACCGGAATGAAGGGAATATAAATACATATTACTTCATACGGATAAGTTTTGCAGTGAATTTAATCCGAAAGCTGGATGCATTAACTATTCGCAGTTATTTTAGAATGCCACAATTGCTCCTGGTCAAAAAATAACACCTCCGCTTATGGAAAGTAAGCAGCTCATCTAGATGTAATAAGTTTCCGGCACCATGTATGACAAAGAAAATTTACCACTACCAGCTGTGTGCGCTGGATTTGCCTAGTGCGCCAACATTCCCAAAAAACGAATCATTTTTGTTGCTGCCATTTTCACGCTTCATGCTTATTTAGGAACAAATCACCGCCGTTCCTAGCCTAGTGCATCTGTTCTATTGGGAGAAGAATGAAAATCGGGATTACTTGTCCTTTCCTGGGACACAGTGGCCTAAGTAATATCTCAGCTATTAATGGACGAGTGTTGTCGAAGCAACTTTTCCTCACAGTTCGGAATGGCGATGGGTTGATTACAAAGCTTGACACATATGAGGGGTTCCGTACATAACCGGCATTCATGATACACAAACATTCGCAGAATTCGTAAAATTTTAATTTTCATGGCTGTCATGGTGGATGATTTGAAATAAGGTGACTTATGCCTATGTGAATGGGTGCACTCCGGCTTGGATTCGGCAGCCGTCTGCCAAGAGACCAAGTCAAATAGGGTGGCTGAAATAAGAACTCAGTTGGCTAAAGGATGCAGCAGTGATTTGTGATTTAAAGTAGCTGATCCTTTATGGCCCTGCAGCAAGCAGATGAATTTAATGCCAACGTCATCACAAAAAGAATGGATAATAAGTTGGTAGGGATAGCAACTAGCAGTTCTCTCCGCCCTTAAGTTGTGTCCCCGGTTTAGTAATTATTCTAGTGGCATTGACAAAATGGCATTGGAGGTATTTATTTATTAGAAGAAAACAAAAAACTTGTGGTAGTGAACTGCACTTGCGGTACAATCCGATCGAAACAAGCAAACCCATGAAACGGCACTAAATGAGCTCACACAAAAACCCTACTTGTGCACGTCTCAGTTGCACACGAACGATCGCAGTCAAGAAACACAACCCGATCTTCAAGCTTAATAACAATCAATTTGTAATCGAGTAATATAATAAAATAATTTTCTTCATTTTTCCGCTCTCTTAGATATCATTCCGCTGTCTGTGCCTATACCGCCTCTCCTAGACGTGCGCGATCACATGCAGATTATCGTAACTGCAGAACACAGTTCGACAACGACCATCCACTGAAAGAAATGATCAGTGGAAATCAAAGAGATCTCGAAGTAATGATCACCTACACCTCAAGGTACGCGCAATACGAGACCAAAATACGCTGATCAAGTGCTGCACTCCTATGCAACCGAGTTGCGATCTCAACTTTGATCTCGTACTGTAGTCAGTCTACGGCAACGGAGCTGGACCACGACCACGAGAATCACCGTCAGTCGGATATGTCGGCATCTCAGGTGATAACTAAAGACTCTGATGCTAATGTGATTACAGCCTTTAAGTTTATAAACACAAGTTCCGCGCAGTTTTGTTCTTATTACCCACGATCGCCCCATGAGGAGCGATGCTGCAGCCCTTTCCCTCCTTCGAGTGACGTGCTTACTTCATGCACGGATTTAGATGAGAAATCAGAAGTTCTTAGCGGTTCTCGCTGATCTTAAGCCGTCTTAATCCCTTGCGGAATTTGTTTCAATCGCTGTGCAGGTACTCGCCTTATCGAAGCATACTTTGATAATCGCAGGAGATGAAAGCGGAGGCGTTGCCGGAGATCACATTTTGGCCAAAAATTAAACTCGATCGAGACTGCTGATAGCATAAAGGCGATGGACGATCGCATGCGAAACTTATTTCAAAGCAAACAAGATACGCGCCTCGGGGGTGTGCAATTTTATTTGTATTTTTGTAATCAGTGAGCATAAAGAATTTAGTGGAAAACTTGCCATTCCGTGACGCTGCTATGGACGTAATGAGGGATGAAAATAGAACAACGAGTCAATATGCCGTGAGGCAATATAATTGGTAATAGATCACCTTGAGAAACAAATTCTAAAGTAGCTCCTACAGTTGAAGGCTTATGCATGTCTGATTTTGGATAACTTCTTGAGATTTTTCAGCAGTTTTTACCAAAGTTCCTTATATGAGTTTGCATAAAACATTAGGTCCTTTCGTTTGCAAGGTTGCTGTAATACAAAATAGCACCAAACGACACCAAAGTTTTTGTTTGCTTGGTGTACATAAAATTATCTACACTAGCCTTTTCGTTTGCTTGTAAAAATCTACACCTATAGGAAATATATAAATTTTTTTCGATGAATTCGTTGTTTTGCGTTTGTGTTCCGTAAAATTCCCTAAATTTTCATCCAGCTGCACCACTTGCATTCGTTTGAAAGTTTTGCAATCGCTTACACCAGAAATTCAGCTGATTTTTAGTGCTGGTGTAAATTCTACTGACAAGCAACAGGTACAAAGCAAACGAAAGGACTCATTAGATTTGATGCTATTTTGTGCTACACCAACAAACAAAGACACCTAGTTATTTTAGCTTAAACAAGCTTAAAAAAGGAGTTCAGGGCGCCGTCAAAAATGCATTTTAAAATACTAATTTAAGAAACAATACTTGCAAAACTAAAAGTCTTCACTATCATCTGGATATTTATTGTGTGCCTAAAATCCTGTATGTTAAGTGGTGTTCTAATTGTAGAGTAGTTCTAAAAATGATATTTTACAAAATCAGAAGTTGTCAATTGATCACCACGTTGAACGCTAACGAATAAAAAATGGCGATATAATTGTGACCTTATAATATAAATAATTAACAGGTTGTGTTTCTACCTACGTAGTTTGAATTGTATAATAATAGTTCGGAAGCATTTCGTATAAATCCATTTCGTATAATTCCATCTCAAGAATTGATTTTTCTTTGGTATTTAGGGGAACTAAGTTTAGAAAGCCGAAGTTTAAGAAAGAAGCATAAATGCATATATTCTACATATACACTAAGGCATTGTCTTTTCTTTGCCATTTGCCATGCCGTACCTCATAGCTTTATAAGAAGAACTGTCTCCTATTTGCGCCTCAAGTTAATTCTGAATTCCGGAATAATTTGTTTCTTTATTTATGCTTTTATGAAAGAACGTAAACATGCCTTGCTTATATTTGCTCAGTGCTGCTTGACGTCCATTTATGCCTTTATGATATATGTTAGTTTGTATTCTAATTACTTTAAGACCATCTGGCAATCCTTAATAAAGAGATAAAGAACAATTTACATAAACATTTCCGGTTATTTGTTGACTGAGATATGCTCTAATACATTAAACTCTTTAAAGCCTTCCGTACAGACTTCCATTGTACCCCACCTAGGTCAACAAATACTGACGCCGGATACTTACTTGACATTATGGACATATTTAAAAAAACGTTCTAATTGCTTTGCGATTTCGCGCAACGCAACAAATTAAAAAAGTAGTCTCTGTCCGAGTATGACAATGCCGAATCTTGATTTGGCATCTAGAAAGATGAAAACCAATATAATCGTAGTAATCTTTGAAATAGCAATAGCAAATTGATGAGAATACTTCATAAATACCATAATGAGTGCGATAATGTGGCACACTGAAGAAGCCTTGACCTCTACGTGCATGCGTTAGCCCATCATTTAATGAAGCTAAGGGTAACATTAGCCTTATTAACAATGACATCAATATGATTCCCGAAGGACCTTATTTAGCCAGACACCAAGATCCTTCATTTAGTCAATTTTATTTAACGAGCATACGCCGATAGTATAATTAAGGAAACAATACTTTCTTACATATAAAGCACATATAAGTGCATTTATTACTGTTTATTTCATGATAATACAAAACACATCATACATGAAAAGCGAATTTAGTATCTAAAAGAAGCCAGTCAAGGTCGGATGAGGTAGCACGGAAGAACTTGGCATCGCCAGCATAACAAACAATTCTCGAAATGGACAGGAACATAGAGACGTCATATATGAAAGTAATAAAGAAAAGAGGAACTAACTGCCTTGGAGCACCCCAGACAAATTTTTTACTTGAAGAAAGCAGCTGAATTCGACATCGTGCTACTGCCCCCCATTCGCATAGAATGTGCTCCGACGTTTCCTCCTCTTCGAGACAAAGTCTACACTCCTCGGTTGTTTCAATGCCCATTCGATTAAGGTGTTTTCCAAGCTTGCAGTGTCCTGTAAGGACTCCTACAACCATTCTTATCTGATTCTTTGGAAATTATAGTAATTCTAAAGTTATTTTTTGCGAAGGGTTTTTGATAAAGTTTTTAGTTTGTTTTGAGCCCCTTTCCAATGCCCACTTCTGCGCTAACTCATTATATAACCAGGTGTTGAGGGCGTATTTGGCGGTTTATTAGGGATACCGCAAATTCAAGTCTGTTATTCAAAGCGTTTTTGAGTTATCGCGTGGACAGAAAGATTACCGGCTTTAAAAGGATTTCTTGTTATTTTCCATTAACGGCTATATAGTTTATTTCTTTGTAGCATAAATATTTTTAGATGTTACAAACGTTTACTTAAACTTATAAAACCGTGCAACTAACGTATAAAAACTTTATGTATGTAGCCAATGTAAAGCGAGGTCTCAGTTGATTTTTCATTTTCTCATTTAGGCTTTCACTGAATCACAATATGGTCTTCAAATTGGAAAAGGACCAATTGAAGATAAAGTGCGATTTTATGCTTTTAATCCTAGGAAAATTTTTAAAAATACAATCCATGAATTGACCTTGAGCATTTAAGAGTTTTTTATGAATGCTTTAAGATAGGAATGATTGAAGTTACATATACTTTATAAGCCTGGTTATTTCTATTTTCAAGAATACACATAAAAGTTAATGGCTTGTTTCAAGGCCAGTCCATGGTTTGTTGTTTCGGCTGTTTTGGTTCCGGAGATCAATATATTAGGCGCCCTCCAATGCCTCTTAATATTTTCGAGGCTTTAAAACTAACCCTTATTGTTATATGGGGAATTTACATACGACAGCAGTGAAAATCCTTCAAAGAAAAGCCCTCCAAGATACTTTTAATGAATCAAGAGATGACACTTAAGCTACCAAAAAACAAATACATTTTTAGAACTGGCAGAACAGAATCGTTCAGTCGTCTTCTCCAAGGAATATGAAGAAAACTTAAAGCGGCTATCCCCGCTTCGGTCATCTTGGAATCGTAGCAGGAGAAATACCACCCAAAAGTGGCACGGGGGCATATAGATAATAAACAAAAGTCAGCCCACATGGAAAGAAGTTCAAAAATATCCTCCGTCAGCGGTTCCGACAATGCTTTGTCCTTTGCCTTTTTTGGGTGAATCTGCCAATACATGACATCCTCAGGGATATGGCTTATGCCTGAAATCGTTTCGGTTGAAAATGAGCGACGAGGTGATAATCAAGGAAGATACGATCCATAACGAATCGCCATTTTCTCGGTGTCCTTTTCCAAAGCAAAAAATCGTTTATGGTTGCTGCTGAGCCGCCCCGTTGGCTAGATTGGATTCTTTCGTGGGATCAACTTCTGCACGCGGGATTTTTGTATTTTCCTGTGACGGTTTGAAGAAATTAGTTCCAAATCGAAGTTCAATCAATTGTGTCCTTTCTTGCTGAGTTTTAGGGTAATCAGATGTTCTCATTCATGTGAAAGCTGTGACGTGATTGGTTAATGGGTGCACGCATGAGCAGATGGCTACAGCGTTTAAGGCGAAAGAGAACTACAAAATGCGCTTGGTGTGAATGCGGGAAAAAGTGATTTATAGGGGTTCAGCATAACTTTGATTTTACTGGAGCCGGATGCTTTTAATGAGAACTTTTCCTACTATCTACATGCAGCAAATATCGAATTCCTTTTTATTACGTTAACCAAAAAATTCTTAATGGATTTAAGAATATTTGGCAAACAGATGACGAGTTTGGTAACAAGGAAACAATTGCACTTCCATTATTAAATGGGTAATCATTATGAAAATATACCTAACCTATACAATTTATAACTTACGGTTGAAGTGTTCAGTTACCTTTATCTTTACCACTCGTATGATATAGCTCAAAATTGAATGTTAAAACTAAACCTGATACTACACCTGGTACCGGTTTGTAAAATTGTAATCAATTTAACCCGGAAAGGAAATCTGCCTCATTATATGTGGCAAAGGAGGTAAAATTAACAAGTTTTTGAATTTTCTCCTTAAAGGACTGACCGTGCTAACTAGAGTATTATATATTATTTCAAAATAGTTAGATCAAGTTATATGATGAAATGGGAAGACGAAAAGGCAAGGGATTGCCTATAAAAATTGACACTAAAGAAAAAAAGATGGATGATTCGTAAAATATAAGCAGTAACATTTATGACTCAAGAAAGAAACGCATAATTGTATTTTAATTACCTGCCAGCATCCTTGATATTAGATGGGATTGGCAGTTGTTAAATGAATAGGTGTGGTTTCATCAGTGCTCTCCAGTTCCTCTTCCAAATCTATACTTCTTTTCTTGTCTTAATTATGAATTCTTATAATACCGTTGCTATTTGCGTTGAAAACAATATAAAGATTTTTTATAAAAACTAAAATAAAATATAACCAAAGACCGAATGAATCAATGAAATATCGGAATTTTTTAAGGGGATGTTGTACTGAACCCGCTGTGTTCCTTCCGAAAGCGGGTTCCTTATAGCTTTCACGAAAAACAATCATTCCTCTAGAAATAGAATTCTTTAATTTTTCACTTTATTACACTTGTAAC